>PVIR01002970.1:0-94807 GCA_004026965.1 Petromus typicus | reverse complement strand
GCTTCCCCTGCATGTGGGCCGAAGGCAAGGGTACCCGGGAACAAGGAGAGGCAGTGGATTAGCGCTCAGGAAGGTACCCATCAATGTCAAGGTTAGGACATGCTGACAATTTGACACCTGAATGGCTCCACTCCTTGCTGGGGGAAGGGGAGAGAAGGCAACAGCTTTGGATCAAATCAAATCATGTTGGAGGAGTGGTGCTGATGTAGAACGTATATAAGTTCTTGTGTATATTCTTATGTATATAAAAATGCAGCACAGGGGCTGGGGATTCAGCTCAAGTGAGATCGCACCTAACCTGGAAGCACAAGGGCCTGAGTTCAATCTTCAGTACTGGAAAAAATAAGAAATGCAGCACAATTAGAAAGGAGAGGTGAAATGCACTGGCTAGAACACTCAGTATCGGCCTTGTGCTGGACAATATTTCCATAGACGTTTGGTCTATGTTCAGTATAAGTAAGCTTGTTTTGTTTGTTTCTTGAGATAGAGTCTCATTTTGCAGTTCAGGCTGGCACTGAACTCTCAATATAGCCCAGACTGACCTCGAACACACTGATCCTCCTGTCTCTGCCTCCCAAGTGCTGGGATTACAGGGGTGCACCACCACACAAGGCTCAAGTAAGCTTTTTGAGGTACAGATTAGCACCCTACTTTATGCACCCAGAGAAGTCAAGCAATTTACTCACATTAGCATAATAATAATTCAATTTGTTTATGGAATATGTAGAGCTATAGTAACTATCTTTAGCTTTTTTCTAAAGACCACATCACCTCTCTTAAAAAGATTCCCAGAAGAGACTGAATCAGAAGATATGAATATCAGAACAGTAAAAAGTACTGTACACCACACGATACCTCATTGAATACTCCAGAATGTTAGCCTGCGATGTCAGTGATGAGCTCAAGACTAGAAGCAGACCCCTGAGGACAATCAGAAGGACTCGTCTTGTCACTAAATTTTAGAAATTGTCCTCTGTAGAGCGCTAGGTGGGTGAAGTGAATGGGAGAGTGAGACACATCATCTTCTCCCCTTTATCTCCTCAGGGATCAGGGAGACATCACAATCACACTGGTCGCAATCGGCGCTTGCATTTGTTTTTTTCATCCCCTTCCCTTCTGAAGAAAAGCATTTTGAGAGCGGGAACGCTGACAGTTTGTACAGCCCTATAATTCCAGCCCACTGTACACTGCCTTGGCACTTAGCAGAGTTTTAACATGTGATGAATGAAGCAGAGAGACGCTTCTTCAAATAAAGCTGAGGCCAAGGATTTGGCTCAGTGGTTCCGGCACCTGTCTTGCAAGCTCAAGGGCCTGGGTTTGATGCTCGGTAACCACATACAATACTGGGTGTGGAGACTCACTCCCAGCAGCAACCAGTACCACATACCACAGTGCCGGGCGTGGTGGCTCACGCCTGTAATCTCAGCACTCGGGAGGCGGAGGCAGGAGGATTGCTGTGACATGAGTTTGAGGCTGAGCTCAGGGCCAGCCTGAACTACAAAGCAAGACCCTGTCTCAAAAAAAAAAAAGCTGTCCAGTAAGATTTTAATGTTCAGAAAAAGTGTCTTTCACAATGATGTTTTTAAAAAGCATTCATTGATGCATTTTCCATTTTTAGTATTTTAGCATTAATATATTTTAATTGGCAGGCTCATATAAACAAAGTTTTCACTGCTCTTTATTGAACTTCATTATTATTATTTATTTCATTTTGTGATTTAACTGAATGTGATTTTGTTGTACAAATGACAGAGAGAGTAAAAAAGTGTGTACTCCAGCTGCCACATGGTTAGATACACCTCTGATTAACAAGAGGAGAAATTCCTGTACTTCTGTATGTATTCCTTCATGAAAGAAATATTCACTAAGCAAGTTGAGTCTGTCAGGGAGTGTTCTAGGTGCTGGGATACACAGGGAATCTCCATCACTGCCCGTGGTGGCTAAGGCCTGAGGCTGCCGCTGACGCCCTCTCCGCTGCTCTGCTGGAGCTGTCCCTCCCCCAGTCAGGGCCCTCTGCAGAGGCAGGAAGCACTCAACCTTGAGATGCTGTCATAGCTCAGACAACACACTTCCCATCCACTTCCTGCCAGGCTGCTTTCCAGGGCCCTCTTCACCCTCCCCACGAGGTCGTAGCTAACTGTCCCCCGACAACCTGGGGCCAAATGCACTCAGCAGGTCACAGCTGTGCCCATTGCACTGTCTGGATCAGTACTGACGTCCTGTCTTGGGCGCTCCTGTGCTTTCCTGGCCCAGACTGTGGCCCATCCTGGTAGATCTGAGAGCGGCTGGGCCAACTTGAGCCCCACGCCTTTCCCCCTAGAGTTCGAGTATGGGCGGAAGGGCTCTGCTCCTTCCCAAGTGGTCCACATGGACACTTCCAGGGCAGTCAGGCTGCCACGTGTCCTTAGTACAGTGCGTTTTTAGATTCTTCTAACGTGGTCCATGGGCACAGTTAGCGGATTCAAAAAAGAAGCTGGTAATGCTGGGTGTGGTGGCTCATGCCTGTAATCCCAGCACTTGGGAGGCAGAGGCAGGATGATTGCTATGACTTCGAGGCTGGCCTGGACTATGTATTGAGTTTAGGGTCAGCCTGAACTACAAAGCGAGACTTTTGAAGAAGGTGGGGGGAGGAGGAGGGGAGGGGAGGGGAGGGGAGCGGGGGAGGAGGAGCTGGTTGGGACCATGACTGAAGGTGAAGCTTGGGGAACTTTAACAACATGTGCCTTCCTGGTTTGCTCTTCCTCTTGGGAAAGAACATGCCTTAAAGAGAAGCAAATAATCTTGGGGTGTCCACTGCATGGACCCACTTAGGGATGAAAAACAGAAGCAAAAACAGTGGCTGCAGCAGTGGTCCAGGCTGGCATACATCAAGTGCCACCAACTGCCTCCCTTTGCCCATGACCAACATCGGTGATCTGCTGGGATTTCTTTGTACGTGGAGAGAATCTCCACACATACACAGACTACAGATGGCCATCAACAGGCGAGGAGCAACCCACTGTACCTGGGGCTCAGTGGCTGGGCAGCCTCTGGCCAGATATGGGCCAAGGGTGAGAAATGTCAGTGTTCGCTTACTCAAGAACAGGGTCGTCACCAAAGTCTGCGTCACCCAAGCCCTGTCCTGAGAGTCACAGAAGAGGCCCCTGTCCAGGAAGCGACAGGTGGGAATTGGCTGTGCTGGGTAAGGAGCATTGTCTCAGCCTCACAGTTCCCGGAAACTGCTCGTCTCTTTGGAGCAGCCGTTGGGAGTTGGAGTGTTTGACTTCAGACTGCATGAGCCTATAACTTACCTGCTGGAGCAGAGTCCAGCTGGCTACAGGGTGTCATTAGAGCAGGTCCCGGGCCGGTCCCTGTCCACACCCAGCCCCAGTGGACACACCTGTGAGCCCTGGGGTACACATTTCTGAGATTCACACTCTGCACCCCTGAGGATGGATCTCAGGAATGCAGGTGGAGAGGGTGGGCTATGCTGCAGGCCAGCAGACCACCGACTGTGTCCAGGGAGGGCCTCCCTGTGGAAGTGCGGAGGAAGGCAGCCTCCCACGGATGCAATAGTGGGCCCCATTGGTCTCGAGGGTGATGAGTTCCCCATGAGTTGAAGTCTTCAGATAGGCACTAAAGAGCACACACGCTTGAATGTCAGAGGACCAACTTAGTGTTTGAACAAGTCCACCTCCTTCTCCAAACTTCTGTCTCCCCTCTGTGACATGAGGCCACAGGCCTTGTGATAGCTGGCTTTCTGTTACTATAATAAAATACCTGAGACAGTTAGGAGTGTGTAGCATGCTCATGCCCTAGGTTCAATCCCCAGTGCTACACACACACACACACACACACACACACACATACATCACCAAATCAAACGTTGAGAGAATGAGTAACTCAAAGAAGGACAGGTTTTTTTTTTGGAGGCAGGAACTTGTTTTGTAGTTCAGGCTGGCCCTGAGCTCAGCCTCAAACTCACATCACAGCAATCCTCCTGCCTCTGCCTCCTGAGTGCTGGGATTACAGGCGTGAGCCACCACACCTGGTGCTGTGGTATGTGGCACTAATTGCTGCTGGGGTGAGTTTCCATTCCCAATATTGTATGTGGTTACCAGGGATTGAACCCGGGTCCTTGCTTGCTAAAACCACTGAGCTGAATCCCCGGCCCCAAAGGAGGAGAAGTTTTAAGCTCACCTTTCTCCAAGGTGGAGAAAGGTCTGTGGTTGGTTGGCCCCCTCATTGCTTTGAGGGCTTTAGCAAGCCAGCACCTCATAGTGAGGAGTATGAGGCCAACCAAAGCTATTCACCTCTTGATGGCCAGGAAGCTAGAGAGAGAGGAAGACCTGGGGTCCTACTGATCTCTTTCAAGCACAGCCCTTGGAAGACCTCCCACTAGGCCCCACCTCAGTTTCTACTGCCTCCTAATAGTGCCAAGCTGGAAACCACGGCTTAACACATGGACTTCTGGGGGACACTCTACTCCAAACTGGCAGGATTCTTTCACTCTGAAGGTCCTTCTGTCATCCTGACCCTCTCTGTCCCACAGCCTAACACCACAGCGAGGGACTTGGGAACTTGTCCAACCACTTCCTCCTCCCAGGGCCAGACAGAGACCTGGGAGTCTTGAGATAAGTGATAGTGTTTGATCTCTTGAGTACATAGCAAATAACCTGGCTTGTTCTGGGGATTCCAGGAAAGTGTGTGAAATGAATGCTGTGAAATCTGTCCTGCCTACCAGGAGGCGTGCAAGCAGGAACACGAGGACTGGGAAGTGACTTCTTTTTCCTCAGCATATCCCAGGCAGTGGCCATGGCTTCCCTGATGGCCAAGCTCCTTGCACATTAGCCATCCAGGCAGCCACCAAAGACATCCAGTAGACAAATTCTGGAGAAGGGAGATGGCCACAGCATGATCTGTGAGGTGTCAGTGTTGTGACCAAGGCCACTTGGTTCTCTGATTGCATCTGGCTACACTCATGACTGCACATTGCAAGAAAAACTAAGGGTGTTCTCCAGCTCCCCAAAGTAGTAAGCACTGGGGAAGTGGCGCACATAGGCAGGGCTGAATCCGGGGCCACTGGTGGCAGGTAGGTGATGTGGTCATGAGGTAGCCCAGCCCAGTCTCCTTGCCAGGAGCTATTTCTTCCTCTGTACTACACCTGGCACAAGCAGGGGCAGGACTGTGCCAAGGGAGCTGAGTGATAGGGTGGGGATGGACACTTCCCCTCTGAGACCAGGTGACCTGGAGTATAAGGCCACAAGTGGTAAGCCACCCAGTGTCTCCACTGCCTCCCTGACCAAGGGAGGGATCTCGGTGACATAGTCCTCCCTGTACCCCCACCCTGTTCCAGGATTGCACAAATAGCCCTTCCTCTATCCCTAAAGCCAGCCCGCGCCACGTCTCCACAAGTGACCCTGGAGTCAGCATGCACAGTACTTCACACACACCATCTCCTTCATGGACGCCACCATAGCCCCAAGAGGCTGGCATTACCCTGGCCTCACTGCTGCCCACCCCGGTGCCATGACTGATCAGCAGTGGGCAAGCACCTGTGTTAAGGCACCTGGCCCCCGCCTGATCCCAGCCACAGGAGCCAGCCCAGCCCGCCGAGGGCAGAAGCAGAGGCGGGGCTGGCCTGGAGGCGGGGTGGGGGAGGCTTTCCCTCTCCTCCCCTGGCTTCTTTGGATCTCAACCCCAAACGAGAAGCAGTTCTTCTCTGCAGTCCCTGTGCCAGGAGCTCCGCAGGTTGGAGCTTCTGGTGTCTGCCGGTCCAGTGAGAGATGCGGAGAGGTGACCAGGCTGGGCCACCGCTGGTACAGAGTACCAGCCTGCCAGCCTGCCTCAGGCTGTGAGACAAAGGACCAGACTCCAGGAAGGCGGCTGCAGGCTCTGGTTGATTCTTACGTCTCCCGGCACCAAGCACAGTGCCTGACAAAGAATGGGTGGTGACATTTGTGGGGATCTGTCGGGCTGTGGCTCAGCAAATGAGTAGACAGGTTAGTGAGACTAACTATGGGCACCTGCCAGACACATGAGCGACTGTGGAGGAACAGAGGGACCAGGGCTAGCCCGGCAGGAAGCAGCACCGCTGTCTGCACGGCTGTCACTCCTATGCCATGGGTAGGGCCTCTGGGATTATCTCCCCAGAGCCTGGCCTCTGGACGGCGGAGGGAAGACTCTGACCTCGCCTACCCTCTGACCTCACCGGGGATGTAGGTTAGTGGCACTAAGCCTGCCTGAAAAACGCAAGGTCCTGAGTTTGATCCCCAATACTGGAGGAAAAGGAAGAAGAAAATAGGGAAATGAGGAAGAATCTGAGAAGTGAGAGTTTTTCTACCCTTGGGACATTGAGAGACCCATGGGAAACCCAGTGAGGACCACAGCGGGTGCTAACAGGAGCCTGGAAGGCAGGGGACGGCCTGTGCAGAGACTCAAATGTGGACAAACTCAGATTTCCAGAAAACCCCATGACTGGACGCATTACCTGGGGCAGTGACTCTCAGTGGGCTAATGCTGCCCCCTAGGGGCTATTTGAAAACCATAGGGTGTATTTTGGTCGAGTTTAACAATGGGTGGGTGCTGCTGCTGGGGTTGGGGACTGGGGATCCAGATACTCTGCAGTGTCTCACCTGGTGGAGAGTTATTTTAAATCCTCTTGGCCTTTCTTTTTTTTTAGTTTTTTCAAGACAGGGTCTTGCTTTTTAGTTCAAGCTTTTCCTGAACTCAGCCTCGAGCTCATCAATCCTCCTGCCTCTGCCTCCCAAGTGCTGTAATTACAGGTGTGAGCCAACACGCCCGGCAGGCACTGTGGTATATGGTACTAATTGCTGGTGGGCGTGAGTCTCCACACCTGGCACTGTGGTATGTGGTTACTGGGGATCGATCCTGGGTCCTTGCACCTGCAAGGCAGGTTCCAGAATCATTGAGCTCAATCCCCGGCCCATTGGCCTTTCTTAATTTTTTGTTTCTTGTCACTGGGGATTGAACCCAGGACTTTCACACTGAGCTATTTCCCCAGCATTTTTAAAAAATTCTGAGATAGGCTCTAAGTAGTCCAGGATAAGCCCATGTCCGCAGTCCTCCTGCCTCACCTCCCAGAGTGCTAGAACTTCAGACCTATGCCACCACACCCAGCTCACTTGGACTTTCAGATGCCCCAACACACATTCACATATAGTTGATGTGAAAAAAAAAGTTCCAAGGAATTACTAGCCAGGTGTGGTGGCATTTGCCTATAATCCAGCACTCAGGAGACTGAAGCAGGAAGACTGGTGAGAATTTGAAGTCAATTTGGGCTACACTGAGTTTAGGCCCAGCCTGAACTGAACAGTGAGACCCTGTCTCAAAAACTAAATCCCAACATGTGACATCTGGTGGCTAAAGCCAGAACTGTCCATCACAGGCTGGGTTCCGCTGGACTCAGGAAGTTATGAGGCTAGCCAAGTATGGCAGCATGTGCCTGTGATCCTGGCACTCAGGAGGCTGAGGCAGGAGGATCACTGAGTTTGATGCCAGTGTGGGCTACACAGTGAGCTTGAAGCCAGCCTAAACTACATGCATAGCGAGACCCTGCCTAAAAAAAAAAAAAAAGCTGTAAGAACTGGCAGGCTCAACAGTGACCACACACAGAGAATGGATATAGTGTAGTCAGGGTTGGGGTACCAGCCAGGCTAGAGGCACAAAGACACTTACACGGGCAGGTGTGGGTTGGCTCAATACATGCTTCAAGTAGATTGCTAATGTGCTAAAGCCCTGCTCACAGTCCCCCAGAGGACAGTATCCCAGAGGAGATGTCCTCTCAAAAAGTAGAGCTTCATGTGGCGGCTTTGTACGGAAAGGATGGCAGCCTTCAGAAGGCTCTATACACACTCAAGGGTAGTGACAAATAGGTAGGACAGTCGGTGAGGACCCTGGTAGGAAACAGGTGGACGACTGGAGTTAGGAACTATGCGGCTGGAATTATGGCTGAGAGTAGAAGACAGAAGACCTCCATCATCAGTTCCCACCAGACAACACCCATAACAGGAGAAATACTCAGGCATTCATGAACATAGACTCCGAGAGCAGACAGGTCTCCCATGGGCCACTGTGGAGCAGCACATGGACCAAATAACCATGATATGAGGCTAATCTCAACTGTCAACTGGATGACTTGAGAGATGTCTAGATCAGTAGAGCACTTCTAGGCATGTCTGGGTGACTTGGAGAGGAAGGGCCCAAGGGACTTTACTGGACCTCTGCCCCTTCTCAGTGCTCTTCCCTGATGCTGTGAGCAGAGAAGCTTCCTTCCCCACACCCGTGTACTCTGCCATTTCTGTCTTGAAGCCAGGTGACCATGAACTGAACCTCTGAAACCATAATCTGAAATAACCCTCTCCCCTTTAACGTATGTCAGACATTTGTCCCAGCAGCAAAAAGCTGCCCAAAACATGTGGTGACTAGAGGGAGGACATACATGAGAGGAATAACATGGACTTCACCCACCAGGCCGAGCTGGCCACTGCTCTCCCCAGATGTCTGAATCACTACAACACAAGGCTTCGTGGCCAAGAGTCCTGGCTCTCAGAGGGACACTTCCTTTGGTGGAGAAGCCAGATCCATTGTACTCTGAGCCATGACAGCTGCCTGATCATGTGAGGAACCACAGACGGACCCTGGCCATCAGGAGGGGGCAGGTGTGTGGGGCAGACAGCTTGGCACTGAGAATTTCACTGTGCAGTTTTGACAGGCTACCAAGGACTGCGTAGGGCCAAGCCTGAGGGAGACAGGTCTAGATCTTTCCCATGCCGGGTTAGCCACTTAGACTAATCTCTCCACCTGCAGAGGAGACACCTCATGAGAGGAATCTAGACCAGGCGGGAGGGAGGGAGATGAGCAATATACCTGGGTCAATAGCAGCAACGGGGACTATAGTTCACCCCATTAACTTTGTTTTCTCTAATTTCTCCCAGGAGAGAGTCCAGAAGAGCTGTTCCCAGGTGGAGGGACTTTGTTACCCAGGTGACGGCATGAAATGCTCTTCACATCCCCTGCCTGACTCCCTCGGGCCCCGGAGTGTTGGGACACTTGTCTCAGGGTGAGAGCAACTCAGGAAATGGCGATGGCGGGGAAGAGCTGGTGCACTGAGTGAAGCCTGGCACAGGAGGCTAGCTAGAACCCGTGAGGGGGCGCAAAGGCCGGCGCCCACTGCCTGACTGGGGGATCAGCGGAGCCCTCCCTGTGACCGAGGCAGCTCACTTCCGGCCTTCTCTGGCAGGAGCTGTTCTGAGCCCATTTCCAGTATATTCCCTATGCGCAAATCTCCAGGAGTCTGTCTGCAAATATCTGATCAGGAGCAGCCAAAGACAGAAAAGTCCAGCAGTAGTAACCAGAGTATATTTTTTGGAGATACAGCAATAAAATAAAAAAATAAGTAGTGACGGTGATTGGAGCCAATGGGCCACTCAGCTGTGGCACCACGGTCTGTGTGAGAAGCCCAAGGACTGTGTGGCCTCCTGCGAGCCCTGTTGCTCTGCCTTTGATCTGCTTCAAGAAACACAAGGAGCTGCGCAACTTTGAAATGAGTCCTGTCCACACTACACAGCCCAAGGAAAACAAAGGTGACAATTCCTCTGAGCCTGGCTTTCTCCATAGTGATGAGGAAGACCAGTTTCTCCGCAGAATTTAAGGGACTAAGGACAATCTGCAACATTAAGAAATTTACTGCTTAATCCGCACTGAGACAGCTGATGGTCAGCCTTGACCACGAGGAGGATAAGGCGAAGCTCAAGAGAGCTGACACACAAGCGCCCTTGTCTCCGGAGCTCACGGACTGCTGCTGAGGGTGGGGAAGTGCCCCAGAATGAGGACTCTCACTACTTGTCCACTGCTCCCAGGACAGGTTGACTTAAGGTGGCAGTCCTCTGTGAGACTTGCCGTGTATGTAGCTGTATTTATTTTTTTTTCATTTTTACCAGTGGCAAAGTTTGAGAAAGGAAAAGTAAAGAGTCGAGGAGAATGTGACTGCAGAGTGAACTTGGGCAGAGGAAAAAGCAGGATAAGACACGCCGGAGAAAGCAAGTGGGACACTATGAGGAAAGGCACGGTGAGGAAAGGCACTATACTGCACATGGCTGTTTTTTTTTTTTTTCGAGACAGGGTCTCGCTTTATGGTTCACACACAGAAAAGCAGGAAGGCGCAACAGCAGGCTGGGCTGCTGGTAGTGATTCGGAGAAGCTGGAGCCAGACCTGGTGACCTTCGCTCCCGCAGCACTTCTTGTCGCTTTGCAACTGGCACCATCCAGCCCTATGGTGAAGAGCATCGACTCCCTATCCACCCGAACCTGAAACTGCAACCTTACCGAGAGCTACTCTGCAGAGTTGAGATCACACCTTATCGTATCCACCCGAACCTGAAACTGCAACCTTACCGAGAGCTACTCTGCAGAGTTGAGATCACACCTTATCGTTGCAAATCCTTAAATCCAGTGACTGGTATTCTTCTGAGAAAAGATGGAAGGAAAAAGGCCACAGGAATATGACTTGGAGGGCAGACGCAGAGCGTATGCTGCCCACTGCAGGACCGTGATGAGTTGCCAGCTGCAAGGAAGAGCTGGGGAAAATGTCAGAACCCAACTCGGATCTTACACTTCTGGTCCCAGAGCTGAGAATGCATTTAAGACACCCACTTGATGCTGGTTTGGCATGGCAGTACTTAACAGAATAATGTCTTGCCTCTACTAATTGGACAAGAGAATTCTTGGTATTTTTGTTTCTCTGGGTACTAGGGATTGAACCCAGGGTCTTGTGGATTCTAGACAAGTGCTCTACCACTGAGCTATATTCTGAGAGCTGCTTTGTGCATTTTTTTTTTTTTTTTGGTCTTTTCCTGTTTATCACTTTTTTTTTTTAGACAGGGTCTTGCTTTGTAGTTCAGGCTGGCCCTGAACATACTATGTAGCCCAGGTAAGCCTTGAACTCTCAGCAATCCTCCTGCCTCTGCCTCCTCCTGAGTGCTGGAATTACAGGCTTGAGCCACCACGCCCGGCATTGCACGTGGTTACTCGTGACCGCCTGGGGACCTTGTGCTTGCACGGCAGGCGCTGGAACCACTGAGCTAAATCCCTGGCCCACTATTACAATTTTTCTGACAGGTTTTCACCAACTTGCTAATGAGTTTGATTCCAGGAGAACAGTCACAAGGTGCATCCATCTGTAAGTCTGGCAAACTGAGTCTTACACACCTGACACGAATATACAATGTAAAAGCATAGAAAATCAAATACACACAAATATATTAAGTACCTGATTGTATTGTACTATTTATTGCTCACTGTCACACTGCCCTGTGAACACACAGTGGCACAACTGTGACAGTGCCTGGCAAAGGCAAGCTACTTTCACAATTTGTTTGGATCTACAAATGTTCCTAACTCAGTGATCTTCCTGCCTCAGCCTCCGAGGTGAGGATCATAGCCGTGTGCCCCTATGCCTGGCTTTCCCTTGGTGTTTATGCAAAAGCAGGAATGGGCTTTGCTAGGTGTGGTGATGCACACCTGTAATCCCTGAACTCGGGAGACTGAGGGAGGAAGATCACTGTTGAGTATGAGGCCAGCCTGGGCTATTAACAGTGAGTCTGTCTCAAAAAACAAGGACAAAAAAAAGGGTTTTGTTAACATGTGGGCAAAAGGAGCCAACAGGACACATCTGATGACATTTAGAAAGCAGAAATATGAGTTTTAGATTTAAGGAAAAAGAACAAAGAGAGCATGCCAAGAAGGAAGAACATCTGAAGGAAAAAAACTTCCTGGGTCGGACACCGCCAACAGGGTGGGGAGGCCAAGGCAGCTGCAAGGCCAGGCCTGCCCGGCTGACCTTGCAGGTGACTGCAGAGGAATGGAGGAGCCCGACTGAGGACGAGCACCCCCCCCCCCCCCGGTGCCCTCCACCACTGCGGGGAACTCCTGAGGTAGAACCTGCATCGGCTGACCTGCCTGCAGGACAAACGGGCCACAGGACGCAGGGAGGGCAGACAGGGCAAGTCCCGGCCTGTCAACAGTCTCGGAGGGAAAGGAACGCAGGGACGGGGCTGATCAGCCAGCTCTGACTGGCTCAGACTGAAATATCCCCATTAGGCACTGTTTGATGTTTCTATTTATACTGCATACTCTGCTCACCCTAAATTATTTTCTTAGAAATAATAAAACAGGTCAAGTCCCTTTGAGACTGTTTGCATTTAAGACTACCTCCAGTGAAACTGGAATTCACAGAATAAAACTAGTCAGAGACATGGGTAAAGACAGGATGTTTTATGGAGATTTTTTTTTCCTTTATTGAGAAACTTAAGACTTGGGTACATCAAATAAAACCAATTTCTGGGGAAAAAAAAAAAAATCAAAACCCACAATAGAAAAAAAAAAATGTCTGGGCCACAGAACCCAGAGAATATACTTTTATAATTGAAAAGTTCTAGGTGCTTCATAATTGACCTTTTGATACAAAATGACCTATTCAATTTGTAGCTTGTGGTTCTCCGTGTTGAGTCAGTCCATAGGACAAACCAGGAAGTCTTCAAACCTTGAGCTCAATTCTATGAGGGATTATTTGGCTTTTGAATCCTGGAGGAAAAAAAAAAAAATGCACTAAAACAAATAAAAGAATTTTCCAGACTTCTTGACAAAGTTAAGTATTTCAGAAGAGGGCTTTCAGTCTCATTAACCTCTCCTCTAACTTTATCATCCAACCCCCCAAGGCAGTGAAAAGCACCCTCTAACCGTAGCCCACTGTCTCTGGCATAGGATCAGGATCTAACACCACCGACCGGCCTCCTCTGCCTGCTGTGTGCCTCGAGCTAAGCTGTAGGGACAGACACAAGCTCAGCAGCCTTAGGCCTGTGATGAGAACTCCTTGTATATGCACCACTATTTCGCACAGGTGCGGAAGGGTGCTGGGAACAAATCCAGGGTCCTATACGTGCTCCGCACATAAGCCACAGCTGAGCCAACAAGGCTAATTCTTTTTTTAAGGTTTTTTTTTTTTTTTTTTTTGAGACAGGGTTTCGCTTTGTGGTTCAGGCTGGCCCTGAGCTCAGCCTCAAACTCACATCACAGCAATCCTCTTGCCTCTGCCTCCCGAGTGCTGGGATTACAGGCATGAGCCACCATGCCCGGCACTGTGGTATGTGGTAATGACTACTGCTGGGCGTGAGCCTGCACGCCCAGTATTTTTTTTTTTTTTTTGAGACAGGGTCTCGCTTTGTGGTTCAGGCTGGCCCTGAGCTCAGCCTCAAACTCACATCACAATCCTCCTGCCTCTGCCTCCCGAGTGCTGGGATTACAGGCGTGAGCCACCACGCCCGGCACTGTGGTATGAGGTACTGGTTGCTGCTGGGTGTGGGGCTCCACACCCAGTATTGTTATGTGGTTACCGGGGAATCGAACCCAGGCCCTTGCGCTTGCAAGACAGGCGCCGGAACCACTGAGCTAACTCCCCGGCCCCTCGCCCAGTATTATTATGTGGTTACCGGGGATCGAACCCGGGGGTCCTTGCTCCTGGAAGACAGGTGCCGGAACCACTGAGCCATATATCCCCGGCCCATGCTAATTCTTGAGAAAGATCTGACCAAGTGCTCTTTGCAAAAATCGGGTCTTCCCCCTGTTCAGAGAGGGTCTTGTGGTGCTGCCAAAGGTGGCTTTAAACTCCTGCACACAAATCCTCCTGCCTCCGCTCCCAGAGCGGCTGGGGCCAGAAGCACATGGCCACTGTGCCTAGCTCTTTGCTCTCTAATTCAAAATCTCTTAGTTTGTTCCGTGGTAACTGATCCGGGTGAGAGGCTCAGTTGACAGCCTGCCAAATCACAGGTGAAATGTCAGAAACATGCCCTCCCTAAATCAGAACAATGATTGAAAGTGCAATAACCAAACATACGTGTTTTCCTTGTCTAAGAGGTAGCAGCAGCAACAGCGCCCACCTTCTGGGCAGCTTCTTTCTTGGCATGATGAGCCTGCAGAACTGCTACAGCTTCATCCACCTAGGAGACACCCAGTGGTCAGCGACCGAGGACAGCCCCTTGGCCCTGCCCGGGCACTCAGGCCAATCCTCTTGGCCAACAGTTTTCTCGGCACCTACACTGCAGCCTCAATCACAGGTGAGGCGCCAGAGGGGCACGGTGGCAGAACACCCTCTGCTCCACCCAGGGCCCCTCCAGCCTCCTAAGCCCGGAGCTGTTGCTGCAGGATCTGAGGAGCAGCTCACCTTGGAACGGAGAGACTCGGGGGACTCGAGCATGTGCAGCAGCTCCGAGTTGTCGATCTCCAGCAGCATGCCCGTGATCTTGCCAGCCAGGTTCGAATGCATTGTTTGGATGAGCGGGAACAGACGCTCGCCTATGGATGGGACAGTTAATAAAAAACCAAGTCCGACCGGCGGGGCACATCTGTAATTCCCAGCTGTTTAGGGCACTCATGGAAGAAGACCAGAAGGTGGAGGCTGGCAGGAGAAACTAGTGAAACCCTGTGTCAGAATTTTAAGAGCCGAGGATATAGCCCATTTTTCCCTGGGATTGATACCAAGTACAACAAAAAAGAAAAAGAAATCTGAGTGAACAGACATGGCCGTCCAGGTTGGCCGCCCTGCTCCTGCAGGCCGATGAGAACTCACCCAGCATCTGCTTCTGTTCCTGGGGAGGAGCTGCAGCCAGCATGGAGGCAGTCAGGGGCTCCTGGCCCTGCACGTGGACTGCAGGCTGCGGCGCCTGAAAACCAGGTCCGGCAGTGGTTAGCACCAAGGAAAGGATGCTGGGCAGTGGCTCAGAGCCTCACTACTCAACATCTGAACATCTAAACTCTGTCTGAAAAACAAAGGCAGCCGCCCTTGTTTTTATTATTAATTTTGGTATGACGTACAGAATGTTATGGGCATTAAAATACAATGAACTGCAATGAATGGACACGCTACCCAGCTGGGCAGGGTGGCACCTGTTTGCACCCCAGCACTCAGGAGGCAGATGCAGGAGGGTCACCGAGTTTGAGACCACTGTGGGCTACATGGAAATTCAAGGACAGCCCAGAATACACAGCTAAACTGTCTCAAAAATGCCGCAGATGGAAAGGACATGCCATCAGAGGAAAGGAGAACCCAAACTGTAAAGCAAGCACACAATTCGAAGCAACCACTGCTGATGTTTCATTCGATTCATCCACGATTACTCAAGAATTCAAGGCTGTGCTATTAGTCAGGCCACAGTGAACAGCTGTGCGCAGCCTCTCTTGAAACGCTCCGTGAGTGTAGATTGTGGGGCAGACTGGGTCAGCGTGTGACTACAGAATCATCTCCACCTAAACCTACACCACCATTATCGCGATAGGTGTCTCTATCGCATCAATTGCTCCAGGAGTGTTAACACAAAGAATTCACGCTCAACACACGGCCCTGCAGGAGGGCCCATGCGGGAGGCAGCTCACACTCAGCACCAGGCCATGGGATCCCTTAGGGAAGACAGGGAAGGGGGACACCTGAAAAATGGACTAGCAAGCAGCTTACGGGCTTGAAGGCTGAGTGTGAGTGACTCTGCCACAAAAACTGCTGCACTCTGCAATGCACTGGTTGTAGCTTGGTTTGTATTTAAGAGCACAGCTTTAAAGGTTGCTGATTTCCGCTTAGGCGATCTAAGCTATCCCACCTGGCACTTCTCATGCTGAATTTCTTATCTCTCAACTGTAATTATTTGTTCCTTAATTTCTCAATAATCTTTCCTTTCTTTTTTTTTGGACAGGCTCTCACTTTGTAGTTCAGGCTGACCTTGAACTCACTGTGTGGCCCATGCTGGCTTTGAACTCACAGCAATCCTCTTGTCTCCGCCTCCAGAGTGCTGGGATTATAGGTGTGTGCCATCACAGCCAGCTATCCCAATCATTTGCAGAGCTGCCAAGGACCAAATATGGTCCTGGACAGAAAAGTCACCTGGGGGCTCAGAGCTCAGCACAGGAAGCACACGCTGCCTGCTGTGGGGCAGTGAACTGCTCTCGAAGAACACTTTTCTCAGCGGCAGTCTCCAAATCGCCACAGAGAGCACCGCACACCAACTCAGCTAGGCTTGGTGGCACATGTCCAAAATTCCAGTACTCAGGGGGCTAAGGGAAGAGGATCACCAGGAGTTTGCGGCCAGCACAGCAAGGGGCATACAGGGCTATACAGTATGACTTCATTTCAAAACCAGAGCGAGACACAGCAGCCTACCACAAGGCAGGGATGCTCAGGATGCTCAGGATTCCCTCCCACTGAAGGAATCAAAGCCAAGATCTTTTAAACCATGCAGAAATGGGGCCAACGCCTTCGGCGGCATCTGGTGGCCTCACCTGCAAAGGCTGTATGGCAGGGTGAGGGCTGCGGACACTGGAGGCGTATTTGTATGGTGCCACAGCCCGAGGAGCGGCGGCAGCAACTGCAGCCCGAGGTGCGAGGTTCGGCACTGCTGCGGGAACACCTTGAGGAAAGAACAAACTCCATTAAAGCCCCTCCGTCTGGGCAAAGGCCCGTCAAACCCCATCTTTCCCCCTTCTGTGCATCCAATACCACCTCCAGACTGGCAGCTGTCAGTCAGCCCTTGCTGGGCGGCACCAGCCCCACCAAAGTCCATAGCCAAGCGGTCCGGGCACTCAGACCCTACAACAGACCAGCAAATGCACATCAGTGTTGGAGGCCAATGTCCAACTGGCCACGTCCCACGGAAGGAGGTTCCAAAGCACGTTTACACGACACATCACTCAGGGCCACTACTGCTACTTTCCAGCATAAGCCAGAGGCTAAGACAACTTTTCCACATAGCTTGGAGTACAGGACACTCTGTAAAAGATTTCTCATATCCCCCACCCCACCAAAAATAGGCTGTCATCATCCTGCTAGCAAACTTCTACAACTGACAAGTTTATCCCAAGAGTCACTGATAAGCAAGGAACAGTGAGAGTAACCAACACAACTCACACTGGCGATCTGCTCCTGGAGTACCTACCTAGCCAGACAGAGCTAAGGTAACAGAGATGGGCTCCACACGCGAGCTCAACAAACTGACCAAGTGAGGGCAGAGCTAGTCATCCTGACTCCCTCCTCCCCAGGCCACACTCCTATAGGCCAGTTTGCTCACCGACTCTCTGAGTAGTAGTAGGGAGGCCACGAGAGGCCGGAGCATTACCAGTTGGAGCCAGGTGGCGAAGAGTTGGACGAGGCCCAGACTGGCGTATAGTACTTGGCATTCCTTGGAAGCCTGGTAATAAGACAAAAACTGCTTAGTACTGACAAGCAACATGGACCAGAAGCAACTAGGCTATGCCTGACAAGATGCATGCAGGAAAAGCACGCAGATCAGGCCAGGTACACCCTGGGCAAGCACTGCTCCCCACCACCTACCTTGAGGTCTCCCACCTTGCTGCCAGCGTGGATTAGGCCTCATCTGTGCCAACTGGTTAGGTGTGTAATATGGAGGTCTTCCCTGAGCCTGTAAGGAAAGAGCACCTAAGCCCCTTTTTAGATCTAAACCCATGATCCTCTGATCTTATCTCACTACTAGGCCCTAGGCCAGTGATGGCGAACTCTCGGAGACGAGTGCCCAAACAGCAATCCAAAACCCATTTATTTAGCAGGAAGTGCCAACTTGGCAATTAAACCTTAACTGAGGATTTCTCTAAGAAAACAGTAACAATAACAAATAAAAAATATAACAAGTAATATAATAACATATATAATATATATTACATATTATAATATTAACATGTTATATTATAATATAATAACAATATAACAATAACAAGTAAAAAATCCCAAAGAAACCTCTCATACATCTTTTATCTTAAAAGAAAACCATGTGCCATGGGTTTGCCATCACTGCTTTTTGGAATAAAGGCTCTCTACTCAAGAGCTGAAGCATTGGGTTAATTGGGAGTTCGCTCTACCTCTTCCACTATGTATATGATCACTGTCAAATCTTTCATCTTCCTTTTTTTTTGGGGGGGGGGGTATTAGGGATTGAATCTAGGGTCCACGCTGGCCAAGCTACATTCCCCATTTCTTTCTTTAAGAAAAAAATAAATAAATAAAGGGCTGGAGATTTAGCTCAATGATTCCAGAGTACCTGGTAAGCACAAGGTTCCAAATTTGATCGATAGCACCACATAGCACAGTGCCGGGTGTGGTGGCTCACGCCTATAATCCCAGCACTTGGGAGGAGGCAGAGGCAGGAGGAGGATTGCTGTGACTCTGAGCTAGCCTGGGCTACATAAGTGAGTTCAGGGATACTCTTTAAGGAATCTTTTTTACAGAGTACCCTGCCTGCACTACAAAGTGAGACCTTGTCTCAAATTTTAAAAAAAAAGTTTTCACTTTTAGATAGGGTCTCACACCAACTTGCCCAGGCTGAGCTCGAGGTCTTCTTGCCTCAGCCTCTCAAGGGTTGGGACAGGCAGGAGAAACAAAATTAAGAGTGTTAGAATTACACCCTTAGAGCCACCACACTGGCTCTTTACTTTTACTTACAAACTTTCACGTTCTACAACTCTTAATCCCCCCCAAACCAGTGCACAACATGGGCCCTGCTGTCATAGGCAGGCTCCGGGAGCCATGATTATGTGGCAGACCCACCTGCGGAACTGCTGGCACGAAGTAGCCACCTGCTGCAGGCTGGAACTGGTTCAAGATGGCATTGGCAGGGAGTGCCCTCATCCCAGCCACCCGTTGCATGTACTGATTGGTCAGGTGGGCCTTCCTCTCTTCCTTCCTCTGGGCCAGGGCAACGTACAGTGGCTTAGAGCCCACGATGCGCCCATTCATTTCAGTGACTGCTTTGGTGGCCTCCTCAGGAGAGGAGAAACAGACGAAACCAAATCCTTTGCTTCTTCCATCCTCCAGCATCACCTACAACATGAGAGCAGCCACCTAAGAAAAGGTGTGTATGGAAGTGGAGTACACTCAGAAGAGCCTGCACTCGGACTGCTCCAGAGTTAAGAACTCAAGCTAGGGATGCACTGTGACTCGGGGTGTGCTTAGAGCAACGGAGTGTACCCTGAAGGTATCTGGACATTTGCTTTAAGTCCCCAGGTGATGCTAATGGCCAAACCAGAATTCAAAGACATTTCCTAGCACCTAACAACAGGGATAACCCTGGGTATCCTTGACAACAACGCAGAGCAATTAATTTATGGAACTAACCTCGTCCTTAGCCTTCTTGCAGCAACGCCATCAATGACTGCCGTCATTAACTTGGTAGGAGTAACGGATACAATTAAGTGACACAAGGAGTCCAGAATCTAATGCTACTCTTACCTGCTCTGAGCCTCAGTTTCCATGGTCTGCTTCAAGAAAAAGAGCTATAAATTAACCACAGAGCTACTGGTTCAGGCAGTCACATTCCAGTAAAACGAATCACTCACTGACTAATCACTGTTTTTCCTTCAGCTGTACTTTCCCTGATGTCTATCTCTATGTGCTTCATATCATTTTGTGTCTTAGTTAGGGCCCTAAAGTAGACTTGGAGATCAATATGTGCACCGAACTCAACAATTTCCTGTCAGTGAGGCAGACCAGTAAGGTCTACCATAATCTCAAGCATGTTGCCTGTGCAGGTTTAAATACCGCATTGTTTCTCTTATTTACCAAAGGGTTAGGAATAAAACAGAGAAGGGCTGGGGATGCAGCCCAGTGGTACAATGCCTGCCTGGCAAGTGCAAAGCCCTGAGTTTGATCTCCAGTTCCAGGAATAGAAAAAAAAGAATAAAATAGAGGGCTGATATTGGGAAGTAGGAAGAACATGATCAAGTGGGGGGGGGAAGATCATTAAAAAAATGGAAGGGAAAAAACAAAGCTGTTGTGAGGAGGAAAGGGTTGAAAGGAGAGGAGAATGGAAAAAGTAAGATACTATTATGGACAGGTATAAATTTCCTGTGATGAATATGAACATAACTCTAAGTATGCACTGATAAAATAAAGGGCACAATGCCTGAAACTTCAAAATAGGGTCCTTTACCCTCTCCTCAAATGCCAACTTGAGGGGTGCAGGTAGTCCAGAAGGTTATCACCCCCTGAACCGACTAGCTCAGGCAAGGGAGCGAGGCCAAGAGGCATCAGGTAAACCCAGCAAGCTGGCCTTGGCCAGCTCCCTCTGAGAACCGATAAAGGTTCTATCTATGCACAATGTTCCAGCATTGGGAGCAGCTTACCCAGCGGGCAGGGACAAGGCCATCCAGCCTTCTTTTTCACTGCCCAACAGACTTTGTGGCACCTACTGCACACCTCTGCCAGGCAGAACAGTGTTTTTCAGGTCATGTGAAACTTCCCAGGTGTCACCACTTCCCTGCACACTGAAATGCCACGACCACACGCCATTCTGTCCCCACCTGCTGACCTGACATGATTGAAGATACCAAGCAAAACAAACTTGTTTTAGGAAAAACAAACTGCACTCCCATTTTTTTTAGACAGGGTCTGGCTGTGCAGTTCAGGCTGCCCTTGAACTATGCAGCGTAGGCTGGTCTCCAACTCACGGCAATCCTGAACAAGTCTCTGAAGTGCCGTGATGGCAGGTGAAGTGGGAGATGCATGCCAACACACCCAGGTTCCACTCCCATTTTTCTTAGTGAGCGCACGGAAACAACTGTTCAATGCCAGCTCCAAAATCCTTTCATCCTCAAGGAGAAATGTGGCAGAGTTGTAGAGACAGGCCCCAAGACAAATGGAAAACAGCCTGTCTGGATATTCTCTGCTCATGTTTTAGCACCAGCTGTCCCCAGGCCAGCACAAGCAGCAGGAATGGGAAAGATTTGGGTGCTTGAGGGGCAGCAGGGACCGAAAGACTGGCTCAGACTCCTCGCTGCATTTCAAGGCGAGTGTGATGCTGACCTAATGAAATACCCTCTAGAACACCACGCAGATGGGTAACTGATGGCAAGAAGGATAGGCTGAATAGTGTGGCTATGCTCAGAACTATCATTTCATTTAGATCCTTCAGTGAAACAAACACCAACAAACCAGTAATAACAGTGTTTTCACCTTCCAAATACCATACTAAAATACCTTAGCACTGGTGATTGATCCAAAAGGAGAAAATTCTTTCCGTAACTTTTCATCATCAATGGTGTCATCCAAGTTCTTAATGTACAGATTCACCCCCTGAAAGAGAAGGATGACTGTTAAAACTTCTTTCTAATTTCTCTTAAACAGCTGTTCCCAAACTGTGATCCTCACAGCAGCAGAACTAGCTGAGAACTGGTTAAAATGAAAATTCTTACAATGCAGGGGTACCTTCTTGTAATCCCAACTACTCGGAGGCTAATCCAAGGGGATCTCCTGTTTGAGGCCAGCCTGACAACTTGAGAACTTTTCTACAAATAAAATTTAAAAATGGCCTACAGATGTAGGCAGGAGGGCCCTAGGTTTGCACCCCAACATCAGGGGAAAAAAGAAAGTGTCTGGGCTAGATGCCACATCCAATTGATCAGCAACTCTGGGTTGAAGCCCAGCAATCCATGTTTCAACAAAGTGAGCATGCATATAAGCACAGAAAAGCTAGGTCTGGCCTGGTGTCATGGTACACACCTGCAATCCCAGCACTTGGAAGGCTAAGGCAGGAGGACTGTCCAAGTTCAAGGTCAGCCTGAACTACATAATGAGACCCCCATCTCAAAAAAACAAGTTATGCAGACAATTCTGATGCAGTCTCCAAATTGAGAAATTTCTTCTCCAAGACTCTATTGACCCCATCAATGTAGGCACATTACCCTTCTCCACAGATGTGCCAACTTACCACTTACACCCGTAAGGCTCTCACCACGACTCCTAAACATTTTTTCTAACCTCTATTTTTATTACACGTTCAGAGGTACCATTTAAATAAAAGGAATCTACACACTAAGAAGTAACAAACCAAGGGTTCCAGAATACAGAGCCTCTAAATGAATAGTCTTTTGTCACTGTTCAGTAATTGTTGCCTTATCTAGTTGGTACAGATCTTTCTAAGCCTGCTAAACACAGGGTGCTTTCCAAGTACTTCACAGTAAACACCCTATTGACAGGCTGGCTCAACACCACCTCACCTGGTATCGACTAATTCGCTCCTGTTTCAGCTGCTCAAATTTCCGTTTTAATTCAGCCTGCCGTTCTACTTTCTTCTGTGCACGGCCTACAAATATGACTTTCCCACTGATTTCTTTTCCATTCATCTCTTCTACGGCCTGGAGAGGAAATACATGTCTTTAAAATCAAGTTGCAGAGACATTGTTGTGACTTCAACTAAGTATTCTGAAAAATTCTTCACAGAGGCTAATATTAACTTTATTCCATCTCTCTAGTCTGCTAAATGTTGAATCTAGGCATAGTGGTGCACACCTACCTCACACTTGAGAGGCTGAAGCAGGAAAACATGGTGACAGGACCCTAATTTGAATGTGGCTATCACTAAATTTCTCAGTTTCTTCAGTATTGAAATGATATATGCCAGGTCTAGCACACTGCTTTGCCATTAGTAGCTACTTATAATCAGGTCAACTCTCTGGACTTTAGTTCTCTTGCTTAACAATGGGAACAAACATCTGTCCTACATTCGACAGCTGAGGTGACAGATATGGTGTGCTTTAACAAAGTTAAACAGTCAGGTGTGGTAGCACACACCTGTGATCTCATCTCTTGGGAGACTGAGATGGGAGGATCTCTAAATTTGACATAAGGAGACCTGGTCTCAAAAAACAAACAAACAAACAAACAAACAACCCCCCCCCAAAAAAACTAAGTACAATGATGTATGATTGACATATCCCCTTCTCTCCCCAAAAATTCTAGAAAACATGCATCCACTATCACTCAAGTCACTTAAATTCTACTCCACCATGTGCTGAACAAGGCCACCTCCTACAGACTCTTCCCAACCCTCAGGGCACTCTCACCTTATTGGCATCCTCGTGTTTTTCGTAACTCACAAAGCCAAAGCCTTTGGACTTCCCACTGGGATCTCTCATCACCTTGACACTTAGGGTCTTACCTATTACCAAAGGACAGAACTATCAGTGACACCATCTCAACCACGGGGTCACAGAGAAAACCTGCCTCAAAACCCACATGAAGAAAATCTCTGGCAGAACCCAGACAGATCTAAGACAGAAAAAGCGATGCCACACCTGGCCTTCTGATTCTGGCCAAGCAGTTGAGATGGCTGTAGGCTGGAAGGCTATAGGCTGGAGGATGAAGCCAAGCCAAGGCTTGAGTCTATCTCTATACCTTGTGATCTTTTGTCACAATAAGGTGCTTTCTTTCTGGCTCTGAATGCCCGTGTTTAAATAAAAACAAGACGTTTTCTAGGGCTGCTGGGCTATAAAAGGAGACAGTGAGTTTAGGATGTCAACTTACCAAACTGGCTGAAGAGCTCCTTCAGACTTTCATCGTCTACCTCTTCTCCAAAGTTCTTGATATAAACATTGGTGAATTCCTTGGCTTTGGCTCCAAGCTCAGCCTCCCGCTCTTTGCGAGACTTGAATCTGCCCACAAACCTAAAAAGAAACCATGAGGAACAGTGATCACCGAGGGGAAATGAAACATGATTTCCAAGGGCCCCAAAGAAAGTAAGTTAAAGGCTGACAGAACAGGTTAAAATACACGAGGTCAGTCCCCACCCCCGAGAGAAGAGGCTCAAAGATACCGCAAGTGCCCAGCAGAAAGAGAAAGAGGCAGGACTATCCTGCGAGGACCAGCCCAGGGCTACTCCTACCACATCACACTGCCTTCGTGAAGGAACCTGACGACCATGTTTTTAAAAATGTTCATTTCTGTGCATCTATGTAAATGCATAGAAAAGGTCTGGAAGGATACAAACCAAACTATTAATAGTGGTTAGTCCTAGGAGTGATATTGCTACAAGTGGAGAGGTAATCTTTGCTATTTTACTATATTCACGTTAGTACGTCTGACAGAAAAATGTTTCCACACACTGAACATTTTAAAATTTCTTTGTAAGCCAGGCATGGTGGCACACGCCTATAACCCCAGCACTTGGAAGACAGAGGCAGGAGGACTGCTGTGAGTTTGAGGGCAGCCTGGGCTACAGAGTGAGTCAAGGCCAGCCCGAACTACACAGTGAGACCTTGTCTCAAAAAATAAATTAATTAATTAAATAAAATTTCTTTGTGACTACCCACAGGAATTCGCCACAGGGTACACAGACATTATAAAAACAAGACGCATCCTCCGGCCTACTCAATACCATGAAGGCCAGAAACTGCTCTTGCTTGCAACAGCCAAGACCCATATGTAGTACTTTATCTCACATGGCCCTTCTCATTCCACAGGAAGGAACGGTTTCTACAAAAGGATGGGGCTTCTACTGTAACCAGAGTAGTATTACTGTGGAGCCAACATTATACTGGTCACCAAGTCACAGGTTAAAGAATGGAGAATCAAAAGGACAATTTGGCATCAACAACTAGTGAGAGACCCATGGACCGACTTGAGTCAAAGGTCACAGAACTAATAATGTACAGAGCACGGTCAGCCCAGGACCCTCTCCACTCTGTTGCTGGCCAAGACCCCTGCTCAGAGTGGGCTTAGAGCTGCCTCTAGCAACTCCAGCTGCCAGTGCTCACAAACCCAGGATGGATGCCTTTAAGGGAGAAGCGGCAGGCAGGCCAGGGCATGGGCAGGGAGCCCACCTTGGCGAGTCAAAAGGGCTGCCACAGCTCGGGCAGGGAGACTCACCAGCCCTGGAGTGGAGAGGTAGGAGCAGGCCACATTTGGGCCGAGAGAACCAGTAGCCGCCTTGTGTGTGCCAGTTAATACCGAGGTGGGGCCATGGCTGGCTCATGCGATGGTTGTTGCTCCGGACTGGGACACTCACACTTTGCGGTCATTGAGGAGCATGCCATTCATCTTCTCGATGGCCTTGTCAGCAGCCTCTTGGGTCTCGAAGTGGACAAAGGCATAACCCTTAGAACCATTCTCGTCACACACCACCTGGCAAAGAAAAGGCAGGTGGCTTTAGCACCACTGGGGAGCATGACAAACCTACGGTGTGACACAGCCAAGTGCATCAGCTATGCTGCACCTTTACACTGATGTGGCCACCTGGCACCCAGGAAGAGCTCAACTCACCAACAGTTGGCACTACGGGATGCTTCTATTCCAAATGCCCTTACTTTCTTTTATCAAATAGTTAAGAGATCTGGGTAAAAACCACAGTGCTGCAAAAGACAAACTGTTCTCCAAAATCTGCAAAAGCATTTTAGTCTAGTGTAGTAAGGCCTGGAAATACTCACAATCTTATGTTTTACAAACTGCTTCACGTAAACAGATGGAGAAGGCTACTCTATACTTGTTATTCCAATATCAGGAACTGAATCTAGGGCCTTGCTTGCTGAGCAAGTGTTCTACCCTTGAAGTATATTCCCAGCCTTATTTTGAGATAGGATCTCATGAAGTTATCTAGGCCGGCCTCAAACTTGTGTACCAGACCCAGCTGAATATAAGCAAAGCTTCTTGAAGATCACACGAACTTCACTGGTGTTTTCACTTAAAGGCAAAAGCCTTTTAAAAATTTTTGGTACTGGGGATCAAACTCAGGACCTTGTGCTTGTCAGACAGGTGTGACACCACTGAGCCACAGCCCTAGGCAGCAAAAGCCTTTAAAAATTTTTTTTTTGGGAACAAGATGTTGCTATGTAATTCAGGCTGGCCTTGAATTCAGTGATCTCCTGCCTCAGCTTCCCAAGTGCTAAGGTTACAGGTGTACACCACCATACCTGGCCCTCAAAATAAAATAACCTTTTGAATCTTCCAAAGTCAAAAGGTTGTTTCAGGCCAAGGAAAGGCTAGAAAACACAACAGCACCTGCTAGCTATAATGGGTTGAGGCTCTGTGATTACCTACAGAAACTTTTCAGATTTTACTTTCGGCATTTTGACAATTATTACACTGCATTATCCCCAGTTCCATGGCAGTTTCCCACTTGGTGTTTATCTATCCCAGGATTCAGTAATTGCCAGGTGTGCTGGCACCCACCTGTAATCCCAGCATTTGGGAGGCTGAGGCAGGAAGATTGCTATCACAGGACAGCCCAGACTATATAGTGGAGTTCAAGGATAGCCAGGACTACACAGTGAAATCTTGTCTCAAAAAACAAAAACATTCAGTAATTATTCTGCTTCTTGACCAACAGAGAAATGGTTCATGGGAACATGAACAAAAGGTGAGAAAAATAAGGAGAAATGAGAATACAGATATGCCATGTATAGTATCCTAGTAATTTATATGCCACAACATAAACTAAGACAAATAACAAGTATGCAAAAGGTGATAGAGGAAGTAAAGCAGGGGGAAACAGGAATAGGAAAACAAAACTAAACCACCAGGCTGTATATGTACAATAATTACTCCCCCAAAACTGACAAAACTGTGTGAACTGCAGACATATACTAATAAAATTCTTTTAAAAAATTATTCTGCTGAATTTATTTAGTTAATATTTACCTTGCAGGACAGAATGTTTCCAAAAGCAGAAAAGGTATCATAAAGTGCCTTGTTATCTATAGATTTGTCCAGGTTTTTGATGAAGACGTTTCCCACACCAGATTTTCTCAAAGAAGGATCCCTCTGAGACCACATGATTCGGATTGGCTTTCCTTTAATCACATCGAAGTTCATGGTGTCCAAGGCCCGCTCAGCTTTAACAAAGAAACATATTTTAATCAGCGATGTAAAAGCATCAACTCCTAATAGCATAGGTGACTGCCACTATCTGGGAAAATATGTCACACAATGTTGCCAGGTAATCACTGACAAAAGGTAATTCTACTAAAACGGGCCATCTCCAGGCATGGTGCACACCTATAATCCCAGAATGTCGGGAGGCTGAGATAGGCAGGTCACAAACTCAAGCCCAGCCTGGACAACTTGGCAAGATCCGGACTCAGAATAAAAGAATTAAAAAGGGCCTGGCCACAGAACAGTGTGAAAGCCCTGGGTTCAAATCCCAGCACAGGGGAGGGTGGGAAACCTTCATACACCATGATAAAAATGATTTAATACTTCACTTTTGGGTAAGCTATCCCCATGAAGAGACTTTGCAGCATGTGGCTCAGGGTGACTCAGACAGGACAGCCGAAATTCCATTTTTTATAAAATGGAACAGTTGTGTTCAGAGTGGCTAAGCTATACAGTTAGCTAGTGATTAAGAAACTAATTGCTATTTTCTGATGCTATCCTTGCACTCAGCCCAGTTTCATACCCAGCATAGTTTCAATTTCTGAGGACAGTGATTTAGATATTTTTAAAAAAGGCATGTATCATCTACAGGTATCACTGGTCACACACATGAAACATCCTCTGTTGCGTTTTCAGGGCAAAAGAATGAAACTTTAGTGGTCACTGGGAAAAAAAAATTGCCAAACCCTTCCAGGTGGACAGGGTAAGCCGGCCCTGCGCCTAGTGGTATTCAGGCCTTTTGAAGCTTTATCAGAGTCCTATGCAATTCTAAGAATTTACTTTGCTGGCTCTCCATCTAGGGTACTGGGGCAGAGTTTCCCAATCAAATACACGTATATACCAGAGACCACATAGAAAGAAGACCAGAAGCTAAAACGTACCACCTGATGGCTAGGAATACTTTTCACTGGTAGCAACTATGCCACCATTATCTCATCACAGTGACTTACCCATATCCACAACCTCATTCAGGGGATTAAAGCTAGTAGAATGGGGAAGCCCACTTCTAGCCCAGAGGCTTCTTACTTAAAGAGGGGACAAGACTAACTGCATCTCCACAAGTCCAAATGCCCAGTAAGCCAAGGAATTTTTTTCACTCATTTCAATCAAGCTTCCTGGTAGCTTGTTAGGGGAGTGAAAGCAGGAAAAGGAAGACAGATCCAAGTTAGGAAATGTCCACGTACACCTCTGAAACATAAAACTTCGACTAGTTAGCAACAAAGGAGCCCATTTCAACACAGCTCTTGGGCTATTTCCAGACAGTTCTGCACAAGGCAAGTCAGCTTAGTCTGACAAATCTGGCTACACTTATTTATAGCAGGCAGGAGTCCTGCAGAGGTATGTGCTGGCAGACACACTGACCAATGGCTTCTGCTATCTCTAAGGGACATAACTTTTGTTCAGAGTCAAGGCAGGCAACAGCTAATACACCCAATACTGCCCACTGAAAAGGCCACACTCAGCCAACTTCTCTGTGTTCCAGTAGCCCGAGGCAGAAGTCAGGTCAAGGAACATCTGATTAGCCTTATCTCCCAGTTAGCCCAAATTTCTGGTTGCAGCTACAACTTGGGTAAGTAACACTGCCTCACTGACTGACTGAACAAAATAAGGGGAACCTGCAGATCCTTGCTACAGATTGCCTTGCTTCTCCCAGTGATGGTCTCTGCAGTTAGTTGTTCCCTTTCATCTGAAGTCACACGCAGTCCCTGATTAAGCTGCCTCTCTTGGGTTCACCTGTGCCACGCCTACAGCATATTTTCCCCTGCCTCAAGGGAAGGCCACCACCTGCAACGGAGTGCCAAAGTGGCTGCCAACCTTTTACACTTTCTCTTCCCTCACAGGGACCCTATCTTTTTCAGATAAGATGAAGTAAAAAACAGTTCTGACAAGCAGATGAGGCTTCATCCAGGACAAAACACTTCTCCACACCAGGGGCCAACAAACAGAAGCTGCTGTCTAGCACGTGCCTCTCCTGAGTGCGAGGAACCGGAACTGTTACCCTGGCTTCCTACCTACCCCTTATCAGCACAAAACCAAGACTCTCAGTTCAGGGTAAAGATGGGGGTAAAGCTGCAGCTCTGCTATCTCAACAGAGCATTGTTGCAATCCACCTGCCTCAGAGGGGCACAGCCTGTACCCACTGACAAGGCCTGGGTTGTAACAGCTCAATCTCACTGAAGCCTAACCAGCCAGCCACAGAAACAGCAAAGTTAACTCCACTCAGATCCCGATTTACAGCCTCCTTGGATTCCACCCCCCTCCCCGCCCAACCACCGAGTAGCCCAAGGTCATGCGGTCAGCAAGTGGCGGAAGCAAGACTGAAACTCAGGTCAAGACAACATATCAGGCCCAAGCCCTCGATCCCTACATCCTCCACGCCACCGAAGCTCGGAGCCAACTTGTGCTTGTGATGTCCTCCCTACCAGCAGGGCCCTGACGATGACTCCTGGAGCCCCGTGAATGTGTGGGCACTGCTTCTACTCACCGTCAGCTGGCTGCTGGAAGTTGACGTAGGCATAACCCAGAGAGCGGCGGGTGATCATATCGCGGCAGACCCGGATGGACAGCACAGGCCCCGCCGGACTGAACTTTTCATATAGCATGGCCTCGGTGACGTCCGAGTGCAGATCGCCCACGTAGAGGGAGGCCATGGGGTAGCTGCTGGCTGCAGCGTTCATCTCCCCGCCCCCCACCACCCCGAGCCCCGCCAGGAGGACTTCTCACAGGGCCCACCGTAGGACAAAAGGGGCTCGTCTCGGAGCCGTGGCCCGCGCCGCGGCTCACAGGTGGCACAGAGCGATGCTAGGGGAAGCTATACTCGGGAGGCTCCAAGGCAGCCCGGAGTTTGTAGACTGCTCACACGGGACGCAGAGCCCCAGACAAAGGCTCTCAAAAACAATATGGCCCTCCCCGGTAGTTTGTTATTTCCAGCTGTCCTAGCTCGAAGCTCCAAATTACAAGAGGAGAGGGGGGAGAAAAAAAAAAAACCGAAGTAGGGAAATCCCCTACCGGAGGGGGGCAAAAAAAATTCTTCCAGAAGCAGCTAGATGCTGCCCACGTTGGCCTTGGGAACGCACGTTTCTCGATAAATATAGGCCCAGAGCGCCCGGCGGTTTAAGATTACAGCAGTCAGCGAAGGGGAAACCGAATCTTTGCGGGTGCCGACGCGACCAGCCCCGGGCGGCGGCGCAGGGGCACGGACACGTGGTGCGCCGGGCCGGCGGCAGGGGCGCGGGCCGGTGCCACGCGGCGCAGCGGGACCGAGGCGCGGGCGCGGAGGGCCGGGGACGGGCGGGTGCGCGGCTCACCACCGGGCCGGCGGGCGGGCGGACGCGGACGGACGCCGGGCGCGGGCAGGCCGGAAGCGTGCGCAAGTGACTTCCCCGCGGGTTCTCGGAGGAGGACTCGCTTTTCCTTTCCTTTTTTTTTTTTTTAAGGTTTTGAAGCGTTTTCAGGTTTTTTTTATCTTTTTCTCTTTTTTTTTTGCTTCAGGCTGCTGAGCCCGAAAGCGGTGCAGGCAGCGGCGACCCGGGGCGGAGAGAGGCGGCTGGGGCAGCCACCGCTCCATTTATACCCGCCCGCCCCGGGCGCTGCTGGTCGAAGGGCGCCTCGCGACCTGGGCGCAGTCGTGCCCGCCCACTCGGCCCGGGGGCCCGAGGCGGGGCGGCCACGCGAGAGCGGCGCGGTCCGGCCGCGCGGCGCCACAGCGACCCCTGGCGTGCGGAGGACCGCGCGCTGGCGGCTGTGGCCGACCCCAGGGCTTCTTTCCAATAATAGATGGCAACGCCCCACCCCCACTTCAGTACTCCGAGAATAGGAAGGGACCTATAGGTGCCTTAACCCCTCCATAGGCGTATGTGTAAAACTGCCGTGCGATGAGTAACTGTAAAATAAAGGTTATACAACAGACTACAATGAAATACTAGGCGGTTCAGTATATAGTTGTTTGGGCCAGAATGCACAAGACTGTCGAAATGTTGGCAATACTGTGACCTTGAATATACTCATGGAGGGCATTGGAAATGCAGAGTGGATGGCGTGAGTTTCTGGAAAGGTGGGAAAATTTTAATAGAACTTAGTAATACCAGATACTATCATCCCCTCTATTTTCATGCTAGTGGCATTCTTGGAAATTTAATTTGTATGCAAAAGTCAAAAATTATTTTCTGTGGCTGGGGGTGTAGCTCAGCGGTACAGCTTCCTCCTGTCCTCGAAGCCCTGAGATTGACCCCCGCTACTGCGGAGCTAGTGGTGGTATTGGCAGTGGTACTTTCTCTTTCCCTCAGGAGAGAGGGAGTTACTGTCTAGACTTGTAAAAGTATAAAATGATTTCTTATCTGCATGAAAGTGTGACAGGTCAACTGAAGTCATGTTCCCTTATGGAATAATGCTACATCCCGAACCTCTTCCTCCATAAATGCCAGGAACCATTGCCCCCACCTTGTGACAACCAAAAGCAGAAATCACTGAGAGACACACTCATACCCCTCTTGAAAACCACTGACTTACATAAATGAATGAAGAAATATATGTGTTTATGCCTTCATTCACTCCAGTAAACAGTTCATCAGAGTTATCTATGCCAAGGCTGAAGGCACCATGGCAGACAAAGGAGATTTCCTTCCTCCTTGGTGGTACTTATATTCTAGTACATGTATTAAATAAAAAAATATTTATGGTAGGAGAAAGGAAATGGAAGTAAAAAGAATTTAAAAGTATTACATACATGTATCAACTCCATGGTGAACAGAATCATTATGTACTGCAAAGAGGAATATTTTTGTAATGAAAAAAATGTCTGGAGTGCTGCTTCTATACTCTGAGTTCTCAGGGAAGTCTTCACAGAACAGCTAGCACAGGTGTAAAGTAACCTGCCAGCGCTATCACAACATTTTGCCTTCTTGCCTACGAGGCTTTTATTACTACCCAAAGTTATTTGTTTCTATAAAGATTGAACATCCTGAATCCAAAAATCCTGAAGCTTTCTGAGTGCCCAACAACCCAAAAGTAGAAAAGTTCACACCCAACTTCCAGGGACCAGGCACAGTCAAAAGGCAGATGCACTCGGTATTCTGGGAGCAGTACAAGTTCAGGCCCTGCCTGGGAAACTCAGCAACTTAATGAGACTCTGTCTTAAAAATAAAAACCAATTCAAAAAAGACTGAGAGTGTAGATCAGTAGCACAGACCTGAGTTTCATCCCCAGGCAGGTATATAAAACTGCTGGGTAAAACTACCTTCAGGCCGAGTATAGGGGCACCTGCCTGTAATCTTAGCATTCAGAGGCTGAGGCACGAGAGTCACTGTGAGTTTTAGGCCAGTCTGGGCTACACAGTGAGTTCGAAGCCAGCCTTAACTACAAAGCAAGACCTTCTTTAAAAAAAAAAAAAAAACCTAGAGTAGTGCTTAGCATGGCATATACTATATGTTCATCAAAAATTCACTGCATAAACAACTGAATATTAGGCAGAGATGAGCAAGACCCTAAGAGTCTGCGCTCTTGTGAAGCTGTCTAGTAAGACTTTATCGTCTCTGTGACCTTGAGCAAACTGGATCCCATCTCTGACCCACAGATTACTATACTGTAAGTGTCCTAACCAACTGTTAATATGTATTAAGAATATTGTGAAAGTAAGCTGATATATTCACACACACATATATATTTATATCTCACATGAATCACCTGCACAGATGTTAACAGGGGTAGCTCTCCAATTGTATTTGAAGGGAGCAGCCAGCCTGCAAGGAAAGGCAAAGAGAACAGCACAGACTCTGCAGGACAGGCTGTGAGCTGTGAGCGGAAGATGAGAGGGCTCTCGGATGTTATGACGAAAGGAAGGGAGGAAAGAAGGGAGGGAGGGGAGGAAAGGAGGCTATGAAACCCTTTAGACTTTGTTTACTTCATCCAGAGATCTTTATCTATAGGCAAAAAAAAAGATTTTTATTGCTGTTGTTTTGAGACAGGGTCATACTATATAATTCAGGCTGGCTTCAAATATGCAGTGATCTTCCTGCTTCAGCCTCCCCAGTGCTGGGATTATAGGTGTCTGCCATCAAACCTGGTTAAAACTCCCAGATTTTAGGAAGGAAATGTCTTGGCTCAAATTCCTTTTTTTTTTTGACTCTCCCTGCAGAATGAAAAAGGGTTAGAGAATAGGTGCAAAGTAGACCCGTGATGGATAGTTATTAAATTGGGGGCCACTAAAAAACGTTAGGGCATTAAAATGAAGGAAATATCTTCTTTTCTTTTCTTTTTTTTTTGGAGATAGTGTCTCACTATGTAATTCAGGCTGGCCCAAAACTCATGGTGATCCTCCTGCCTCTGCCTCCTGAGTGCTAGGATTACAGGCATCAGTCACCACGCCCCGCACTGTGGTATGTGGTACTGGTTGCTGCTGGGCGTGAGTCTCCACACCCAGTATTGTATGTGGTTACCGGGGAATCGAACCCGGGTGCTTGTGCTTGCAAGACAGGCACAGGAACCACTGAGCTAAATCCCCGGCCCCCAGAAATGTCTTGATTAAAGAAATACTTAAGAATGGTGTGTGTTGGTGCATGCCTGCAATCCCACTATTCAGGAGCCGGAGGCTGGAGAATCACTGTGAATTCAAGGCCAGCCTGGGCTCCATAGTAAGTTCAAGGCCAGCCAGAACTGCATAATAAGACCCTGGTTCAACTGGCTGCGGTGGTGCTGACCTATCCTCTCAGCACTTGGGAGGCTGAGGAGGAATATTGCCATGAATTCAAGGCAGGTGCCTTGGGAACTGTACAAGTTCAGGCCCTGCCCTGGGGCTACACAGAGAATTCAAGGTGAGTTTGAATTGCATAGTGAGACCTTATTTCAAGAAAAAAAAAAAAAGGATGGGGGCAACGGATGCCCAATGCTGGGCATGGTGACTCGTGCCTATAATCCCAGCACTCAGGAGGCAGAGGCAAGAGGATTGCTGAGTTTGAGGCTAAGTTCAGGACCAGCCCAAACTACAAAGTGAGACCCTTCTCAAAAAAAAAAAAAGTCTCGTAGGGATCCCTGGACAGCATTCTCAAAGTGTGACATTTCCAGAAGTAATTGGTGTAACACTATGACTTGAAAATACTGACAAGCAGCCGACGCACAGTCCTTCCTACGCACCAGGCACGCTTCTAAGCCCTGAAGAGTCACTGGTCACCATAGAGGGGGCTGAGACTTCAGTGTTTTCTTGCTCTAATCTCATGCTGCCTACAAAGATGCTAAGAATAGCAGTCTCTGACACTGCCCGGCTCACACAGCTCACACTGTCGCTCAGTAGTCAGAGAGTGCTACGGCAGTGCTCTGCAGAAGAGACGGGAGACTCGAGAGGTTGAGTAGCTCGTTCTTAGTCTGACCACTGGTAACCGGTGGAAACTGGGAGCTGCTCCTAACTGCCCCCAGAGAAGCTGCCCGGTTGCTCCACAGGGCAGCTGGGCTTCCTCGTCTATGATCAATCTCTAACATCGGCCCCTGATAAAGGAAAGATGGCTCCCTGCCCTCCACTCATAGCTGAACCAAGTCATCTCTTGAGAATAGCCAGCTATACTTGCCCTGATTCTTATGCTCTGGTTGGATGGTTGGTTTTGTTTTGGTTTTTGGACTCATTATGTAGCCCAAGCTGGCCCGGAACTTGCGGAAATTCTCCTACCTCAGCCTCCTGAATGCTAAGGAGACGTGTGCCACCACAGTAGCTCTGTTTTGTTTTGTTTTGTTTTAGAAGGATCTCTTGTGCAATTCAGGTTGACCTTGAAGTTGTTATGTATTCCAGGCATGGAATTTGAGGTAATCTGATCTTCCTGCTTCAGCCTCCCTCAGCTGGGATCACAAGTGTGCGCCACCATGCTTCACTCTCAATTCATACTTTTATGCTGACTTCTCACTTGCAATTTGATGTTGGGAAAGAACTCACCCACCTAGAAGAAAGTGACCTTGGCAGCCAGGGCAATAAAACCACACGGATGCCTTCTACAAGAAAAGTCCCAAGTCTCTTGCCATTCTGGTAAAAATCTCTCACATTCTCAGCATTAGTGGGGGCTCCTTAGAAATGCAATATCTGCCAGGCGTGGTGGCTCATGCCTGTAATCCCAGCACTCGGAAGGCAGAGGCAGGAGGATTGCTGTGAGTTCGAGGCCGGCCTGGGTACAAAGTGAGTTCAGGGCCAGCCCGAACTACAAAGCATCCATTTATCCATCCATTCGAGACAGAGATCACCATGGGTTTGCAGAGAAATTCCCAGTCCTTTAACCTTTTACTCATTACCTTGACTTTTGCTATCCCAGCTTTCCTCAAGTCACCGCCCTGCTTCCTCCAGGGTGCATACTTATCTTGCTTTTACTTGGCCCAAGCTTACTTTGTAGAACCAGTTTCTCCCTCGCTCTTCACTTATTTTTTCAAATAAACTTTGCCACTGCTTGTTGTTGGTTTGTTTTGTTTTTGAGTCAGGATTTTGCTAAGTAGTTCAGGCTACCTAATCTCATTATATAGTCCAGGCTTGCCTTGGACTCCTAGAGATCCTCCTGCCTCAGCCTCCTCAGGGTTGGGATAAATAGGTGTGTACCACTGCTCCCAGCCAGCAATTGCAGCAGCAACAGCAGCTCTTCCTTTGGGCTTGTGGATGACAAAGAGCGGCACAAACATTGATCGTTCTCTCTCTCTCTCTTCTTGGCCCTGGAGATTGACCCTGGGGCCTTCATTCTGAAAGCTACATCTCAGGCCCTTTTTACTTTTTATTTTGCTAAACTGCCTAGGCTAGACTAGAATTTAAGATCCTCCTGGCTCAGCCTGTCAGAATGCCAGGATTAGACGTGTGTGCCTTTCATCAGGATATACTTGTAGTCTCTTTACCTTAAAGCTTGGTGTTGGACCCTTGCTCAGGTGTGCATGCGGGCATGCCAGTCATTTAAGGAGTGTCTGAAAGCTGGCAGTACCAAATTGATTAGCCCTGCATCTGCACAACCTGTCTCGCCCCCTTCGAGACTGAGGACATTAAGATAAGATAAGTGATTTACAGGGATATTCAACCACTGGCAAGCACCCAGAAGTTACCAGTCATTCCCCATAAGCCTGTGGCCACCTTGGGTTCCAGCGGAGCCTCCACGAACCTGAGGCTGCGTCGTCCAGCAGAGACGAGCAGCTTGTGGAGGTGGGATTAAGGGTAAGGAGTTCAGAACCACCTTGCTAAACTAAAACAGATCGTGAGGGACCAGAGCCTCGCCCACCCAGCTGGTCCACCAAAGCTGGCTCCCTTTGTTAATGGGCTAATCTGGATGTCCTTTCCAGGTCTGCCCAGTACATCAGCCCGTGCCTGTCACTGACACTGACTGAACAGACCCTATCAGGATCCAGGGCATGTAGTGGCACACCCCAGCACTCTGAAAGCTAAAGAGGGAACACTGCAAATCTGTGCTCAGCCAGGGGATTTATCCAGGTCCTGTCTCAGAGATGGAAAAATAAAAAAGGGCTGGGGTTGTAGCTCAGTGTGATCCCAACTCATGGCACCCTCCTGTCTCAGCCTCCCAGAGTGCTGAGGTTACAGGAAGGTGCCACCATAGCCAGTCTCAGAATGTTATGAACTTCAAAAACTTTCTGCACCGGGCCGGGAGTATAGCTCAGTGGTTCCTGCACCTGTCTTGCAAGCGCAAGGACCCAGGTTCGATCCCCGGTAACCACATAACAATACAGGGCGTGGAGACTCAACCCAGCAGCAACCAGTACCACATACCACAGTGCCGGGCGTGGTGGCTGATGCCTGTAATCCCAGAACTCGGGAGGCAGAGGCAGGAGGATTACTGCGATTTGAGTTTGAGGCTGAGTACAGGGCCAACCTGAACTACAAAGCGAGACCCTATCTCAAAAAACCTTATAAGAAAAAAAAAAAAAAACTTTCTCCACCTGATGGAAAATGGTATTTTTCTGTTGTGTTGATGTACTGTAAGGTTCAGAGGCTTATTCAAGGTCATTTCCCTTTCTTTATATGTGGATGGCTAAAGGTGGCTCTGAAAGAGCAGACCAGAGGGCTGGGAATTTAGCTTGGTGCTGCCGCACTTGCCTTGCCAGCACAAGGTCCTGAGTTTGATGGGGAGGGGGGCATTTTTTTTAAAAAAGGGAATTATAATAAGTTTCAGTAGGAAAGAAATGCAAGAAATAAAAGCAGAGGTACAGGAGCTGGGCTTCATGGAGCATGACTGTAATCCCAGCATTCTGGAAACTGAGGCAGAAGGACTGAAAACTTGGGCCTATTGTGGGCAACTTAGAATTTTCGCAGATTCTGTCTCAAACATAAATTTCAGAAACAGTTGGGGATGCCAGACATAGTGGTGCATGTCTGTAATCCCAGCACTGAGAAGGCTGAGGCAGGAGAATCACTGCTAGCTAGTTTGAGGCCTACCTGAACTACATGATAAGACCATGTCTAAAAAAAAAAGTAATTCTAAAAAATAAGTCTAAAAAGAGCTGGGGAAGTAGTTCAGTGTCAACGGTTAAATCCCCAGTACCAAATTTTTTTTTTAAAAAAAGCTGGTTCTTTTAAAGTAACTTTCACGCCTGGCTTCCGTACTGTTACCAGGTATATTCTCAAAGTGGCTCATCAATTAAACGTCATTGAGCTTTATGGTACTCACGTCTCCCTCTGGAGGTGATTTGCAGATTTTTAGGGTTGGAGGAAACAAGCGAAAAAACGGTAGCAAAGTTTATTTGGAAAAGTAAAACTGATGAGTGAGGACAAAACTGGCCCTGCTGGGTTAGCCTAGGCCGAGTAAGAGGAGAAAGCAAGGTGAAAGAACACCCTGGAGAATATAGGGCGGGCTACCGTCCGGAAAGCCACGCTCTCCATGGCTACAGCGTGTCCGCCAAGGTGTTCAAATCTCAAGGAACACCGCGAGAACTTCTACATACGGGTCCTGAGAGGTGGTGCTGGTATCCCAGGCTTCTTGCTGAGGTCAAGTCTAGGCGTCCTAGGGAAAGCGTGCAGGAGTTCTCAAGCGAAGGCCACAGACAGGGCTTTGGGAACTATTCTATGCTTGTGTCCGGGATCATTCATTTAATAGATCACACTTACTTCCCCAGCCAGGTTCAACACACCGTAATCTCCTATCTCAATATTTCTGGGAACATTGTACTATAACAAGGTGGTCTAAACATTGAAAGCTCTTTCAGGTGGCTGATGTGGGTGTACCGTGTATTAGTACGACCATAACAAAGTAGTACCACAAACTAGATTTTAAACATAAGCCCAGTGTGGTGACGCACCCCTGGGATCCCAACACTCAGGAGGCTTAGGCAGGAAGAGCACCATGAGTTTGACCAGCCAGGACTACACAGTGAGTTCAAGGCCAGCTGGAACTTCCTTGCCAGACCTTGTCTCAAGAAACAAAACAACCCCCCCTACCAGTGGAATTTAGCCAGGCAGAGCGGTGCACGCTGTGTTCCAACCCTCAGGAGACAGAGTCGGAAGGATAGTGAGTTCAAGGCCAGTGGAACTACAAAGTGAGACCTTATCTCAAAAACAGCAAAACAACTGCCCCCCCGCCCCCGTCCCCCGATTATTTGCTCAGGATTTAAAGAACCTACATCCACCTCTGGAAGGTGGGTAGCGCTGCAAAGCCTGGTAACAGTATCGCTTTCCTGAGAAGGCCCCCCCCGACGATGCTGTGTAAGGCAGAACTGCGCTGTTTCCCGCAGAGCCTGTGAGGCTCCGTCAGTTCGGGTCCGTCAGTCTTCCTGGACTAGAAACTTCACCAGGTCACACGGAAGTGACACAGCTCGAGAGAGCCCAAGGCGCTGGCTTGCTCAGGCTTGCCTCCACTGCCCAACAGTTGTCTGATGGTGGTGGTGGGGGATATAGCTACAGGGAATGGAAGGGAGAAGGCAGACTAGTGAACCCTGCAGGATACCCACCTAGGAGAGCCAAGGAGCGCTGAAGGCCAGTGTGTCACTGGATGGGACTTTTTTTTTTTTTCTTTTTGCAGAAATGGAGTCAAACTCAGGACCTTTACTTGCCAGGCAAGTGGCAGCATCACTGAGCTACATCCTCAGCCTTCGATGGGAGTTCAGTCCGTGATTTTAGCCAGGAGGCTTGTGGAGGTTAACTTCTGGAGGAAATGAGTGGGTCCCAGGGAAGAAAGAGGGGGCGCACCCCAGAGAAAGTGAAGAAGCAAAGACTGAGGGGCCGGGGATTTAGCTCAGTAGTTATAATGTCTGCCTGGCAAGCGCAAGGTCCTGAGTTCGATCCCCAGTAACCACATTCCACAATCCGGTCGTGGTGGCTCACAACTGTAATCCCAGCACTCTGGATGCAAAGGCAGGAGGATTGCTGCGAGTTCGAGGGTGGCCTGGACTACATAGTGAGCTCAGGGCCAGACTGAACTACAAAATGAGACCCTGTCTCCAAAAAAAAAAAAGTAGAGACTGCTAGGATGAGGCAGAGGTGGGGTCTGAGCCTCTACAGAGGAATTCAAATGGGATGGGAAGGGTGCTGTCCTTCCAGGAGGGGAGCAAAAGAAGGAAAGGAGGCAGCGTCTGCATAGTTGAGCAGCTGTTATTTGATGTCATCGGTTTTCTGGAAAAATGAGTGTGCTGAGAAGAGGGTGTGGAGCAGGCACAGCGCACTGAGCTTCGTTCTCAATACCTTTCTGGAACATTCAACATAGCTGACCACTTCCTCCTTGAAATGCTTCCCTTCTTGGCTTCTGTGATTTCTCGCTTTTCGACTTAACAAACATGGTGCCTCTGATCCCAGACTCCATGCTTTGAAGGCTGAGGACACCGTGGAGACCAAGATAGTCCTGGGCCCTGCCCGGCTGGAGCTTTGGCTTCCATGGGGACAGATACGCGCGATTTCCTTGTTCTTCCAGTTGCCCTCTGGGTAATTTCTTTACAAGTTTATCTTTCTGTATGCATCTTGAGTGTCCTGCTTTGCTGCTGCGTCTCAGGCCCTCCTTTCTCTTCAAGTGATACCAACCAAGTGTGGTTTCTGGACCATCACAATCCCCCAGGAATTTGTTAGAAATGAAACACAATAGCTGGGAATGGTGGCACACATTTGTGATCCCAGGCTGAGGCAGGAAGATCTCTGTGATTTTGAGGCTAGTCTGCCCTACATAGCAAGTTCAAGACCAGCCTGAACTACATAATGAGACTCTATCTCACAAAACAAAACCAAAAAGAAATGAAATATAGTAATTCCAGTGTAAGGAAAGATAGGACCCTTACATAAGGTTACAGTAAGGCACAGGGGCCCTTTTACTTATTTATGTATTTATTTATTTATAGACAAAGTCTTACTATGTAGTTCAGACTAGTCTTTAACTCACTTTGAAGCCCAGGCTGGCCTCAAATTTGCAGTGATCCTTCTGCCTCAGCCTTCTGAGTGCTGGGATTATAGGAGCCCCTTCTCCTGGAGTGGCTTGCTCTGCACCAGGACCTCTGACTCCTCTTCCTCTTTCTACGTTGGAGAAAGACACAAGGATGATGACCCCAGATCCCCAGGATGCAACCCTAACAATTGGAAAGCTGAAACAAGAGAATGACAAGTTCCAGACCAACCCAGAGAACACATGGAGATACTGTCTCAAAAACAGAACAAAACACAACAACAAAAAAGACATTTGTGGACCCCAATCCCAGATGTGCCACTGATTTCTAACCCCTGACTGGGTCCTTTTTCCCTGACAATTGTAGAACCGGTAAGGAGACGGTACCAACTGGATAGCAGAGATGTTTTTCTTGGCCCAGAATTGGAGAAGTAGAGGTCAAACTCACAAAGAAACTCACCCTTTGGGGATCAGGAGGTTGTAGACACAGCATAAAATGTGGAGGAGGAGTACACTCATAAAGGGGAGGGAAGGTCCTGTCTTTTTTACAGGTGTAGACTTTCCAGGAATTTGGATGCTGTCTCTTTTCGCTCCTTTTGTTCTTTTTGGTTATTGTCATGACAGTTATCGTGGGGATGGTAGTGGGGTGTGTGTGTGTATGTGTGTGTGTGTGTGTGTGTGTGTGTGTGTGTGTGTGTGTGTATGATTGAGCATGTAATTTGTTCCCTCCTTTTTTCTTTAATCTAGGCAGAGTTTCACTTTGTAGTCCAGGGTGACCTCAAGCTGATCATATATCCCAGGCTATCTCGCCTTGAGATCCTCTTGCCTCAGCTTCCCTAGTAGGGATTATAGCTATGCACCATCATGCCCATCACAGGTGGGATTATGCTCAATGTAGAGGTTGTTTGGTGTTGTACTGTCAGCCATTTTAGATCCAGTTTTAGCTAGCTTACCTGAAGAGTGACCCACAGACATCCGGTCTTTGAAGATGAACGAGATTAGGCGAGGGTAGAAATTCATTGAGGTCAATAGGTAGTGCGGGATTGGGGAGGGGTAAGATCCACGGAGTCAGAGACTCTGGACTTGGAGCTGGACAGTCTGCGTTTAATAGCCCTTCCATGTGGTAGACTCCTAGGAGAGCTGGCACTGCTCCACCCTCTGGTGTCTCCTCTCCTCTCTGGTTTGGACGGTCAGCCCCGCCGGACTCCTGCACCTGGACCCACAGCCCTCCAATCTCTTGAGCTGCTTCCTGAACAAACTGCAGGCAAAGCCCACGCTGAGCCCAGTCTCCGCTGTTGCCTGTGCCTGAGACTCCACCCTGGTGCACTCAGGCACAGGGTGCCTGTGAAGGCAGTGCCCGCCAGTGCCCAGGCTCCTGGGGGGGCGTCCGCCCTGCTCCCAGCTTGTCCTCAAGCCACACTGGCTTTGCATGCGTCTGACTTTCGCGTGCTGTGCTCGGACTTGCTGTCCTCGGATTTGCTGCCCTGGCTGAGCTTCCCTGACAGCAGCCTCACTCAGCGCCTCGGCCTCGCCGCCCTTCTGCGGCTCCTTCCCACCGGCTGCATTCCCTGCTCTCAGGCCATTAGCTCCTAACATGCAGACCCAGTCCTGCGGTGGGCAGCGTCCTGCAGCCCCTGGCCCTGCTGCTGCTGGTGCAGGTGTGCTCGCCTGGGAAGCCTGGAGTCGGCAGGGGAAGGGCAAAGAGGGCCTGGGGAGGGTGGGCTGTGCAGCCTTGGGAAAGAGCAGCTCCCCTCTCTCCCTGCCACCCACTCGGGTGCCCCTGCCTGGCTCCCAGGAGTGACAGCTGCAGCCTCATTGGCAGTGTCCCCTGCCTCCTTGCAGCTCTGCAGCGGGCTCCTCTGTACATGCAGCCAGACATTGATCCCGTGGAAATGTGGCCATGTCACCAGCATCCTTACAGGACCCCTGGAGTCTTCTTCCCTGGGCTCCTGGGCAGAGGGGACGGCACCAGGACTTTCCACACTGTGGCCACACAGACCTCTTTCCGGGAGAAGGGGATGAGCGTTTGAAGGTTTCTGCTGTGATTGTTATCTCGGGGCTTCATAGATGTCCTTGCTTAGGAAGGGGCACAAGAGGAGCTGGCAGAGGGGAAATCAGAAATAAAAATCCAAATGGAGCCAGCACTGAGGCACTGAGAGGAGCTCAGGATTCAGTGCCTTATTGCCCCGGCCTACTCTGGCCTTCTAGGCACTCGGAGCACAAGGCCTTGTGGGTCCTGGAATTCCCCTGTACCCCTGCCAGGAGGGTTTGGGAATTTCTCTGGCCTACACACTCCCCCTATCCTTTCCTTTCCTTTTCCTTTCTTTCTCAAAGTCTTGTTAAATAGTTCAGGCTGGTCTTGAACTTACTATGTAGCCCTCAAATGCTAGGGGATCCTTCTGCCTCAGCCTCTCAAGTGCTGGGATTACAGGCATGGGTCACCCCAAACAGCCCACTCTTTTCTAAAATGAGCACATTCAGATGTCGGCTCAGGGTCAGGTCTATCACTTCGGAGACCACTCTACTCTCCCTTCTAGCACTTCCTGCAGTGTGAGCCAATCTGTTTGGTGTGTCTGTGATCACAATTGTCCCCACCAGTATTTGTAGACTGGGCCTTTACACTGCATTTCCAGCCCTTTATTATTTCTTCTTTTGAGACAGAATCTTGCTAAGTTAGTAGATTGTCAAAGGTGGGCTTGAACTTAGAATCCTCCTGCTTCAGCCTCCCTGAGTTCTGGGATCCCAGGTATGCAACACCATACCTGGCCAGGAGGAGCTAAGTTTCTAAAAACCTTCAGTTTCTTCTCCCTGACCATGGCCTTGGCTTCGTCCTCCTGGGCCTCTACACTTCAGTAGTTGCTCATCCTGGACACCACAGGCCCCTGATGCCACTAGATCTTTGCTATGGAAAGGTCTAGATTCAGAACACACACACTTTATGTATTTATTTATTTTGGGGACAAGGTCTCCCTGTGTTTGTAGCTCAGGCTGGTCTTGAACCCATCATGTAGCCCAGGCTGGCTCAAACTCACAGCGAGTCCCCTGACTCAGCCTCCTGAGTTCTGAGATCACAGGCATGCTCTACCACAACTGGCTGAGAAAATACATTTTAATTAAAACTTAAAATGCAGGGTAGCCCAAGACTAACATAACAAATACCTGTGTGCTCATCACCCAGATTAAAACAGTCAACCGTGAGAATTTTTGTTATACACATACACACATACACACCCCCCCAAAAAAAAGCCTAATAATAAGTATATATATATACAGTATTTATTTTAAAATTTTTGACGGGCATGATGGCTCTTGCCTGTAATCCCAGCACTTGGGAGGCAGAGGCAGGAGGATTGACACAAATTTGAGGCTCGCCTGGGCAACATAGTGAGTTCAGGGCCACCCTGAACTACAAAGTGAGACCCTGTCTCAATAAATAAATAAATAAAATTTTTGTTGATATATGCTTGGAGTATATGATTACAGGCATGAGGACCTGGTACACAAACATAACACATTTTAGTTCTTTTTACTTCCCATATATACTTTTACATAAAATAAAGGAATTGGGGCCAAGGATTTAGCTCAGTGGCACCACACCTGCCTGGAAAGCACAAAGTCTTGAGTTTGATTTCTGGTACAGAAAAAAATGCGGTGGTACACACCTATAATTTCAGCACCCAGGAGGCTGAGGCAAGAGGGTTGCCATGAGTTCGAGGCCAGCCTGGACTACATAGCAGAAGCCTATCTCAAAAGAACAACGGCAAAAAATTATAAAATAAAGGAACCGTCATGGATAAACTGGAGCGTTCTCTTTTTTCCTCTGCCTCCCCAAATACTCTCTCCTTTTCCTTTCCAGGGCAGTTGTTATTATCTGATGTGGGTCCTTCTAATCTCTTTGTACAATCAAAAACAATGTGCATTCACAGCAGCATTATTCAGAACAACCAAAAAAATAGAAGCACGTAGTGTGTCGATGCACACCTATACTCCAGCACTCAGGAAAACTGGTTCTGGGGATTGAACTCAGGCCCTTGTGCTTGCCAGACAGGTCCATGGCACTAAACTACATCCTCGGTCTGTCTTTTTTTGAAACAGGATCTCACTCTGTAGTCCAGGCTGGCCTTGAACATATAGAGATCCTCCTGCCTCAGCCCACATGTGCTAAAATTATAGGTGTATACTACCAAACCCAGTGAAATTTCTGTAAGTTCTTACCATTAACATTTATTAGGAGGCTCTTCTATCTCTCTCTCTCTCTCTCTCTCCCCCCCCCCCCGCCCTCTGTGAGGGGTTCTTTGCTGGGGCCATGATGCTAAGTAAATGCTGTATCACTGCTGAGTAACATCCTCACAATTTTTTTTCACCCTGAAGCACTGACAATTGAAGCCAGGGTCTTGACACTAACCTTTGCCCTTTCCCCCTTTATCTTTTATTTTGACATAGGATCATGCTAAGTTATCCGAGCAGAGCTTGAATTTCCAGTTCTCCTGCCTCAGCCTTCCAGGGTTTTAGGAGTACAGGTTTGTGCTTCCGTGTGTGACTTGCTTTTCAAAATTTGATTTTGAGACAGTTTCACTAAATTTTCCAGGCTGGGGTTGGCTGGGACTGCAGCCATCACAAGTAGCAGATTTTTTTTTTATACTTACTTATATTGTACCGTTTTATTTTCCTTCTTATTTTGGTACCAAGGATCGAACTTGGGACCTTACACTTGCAAAGTAGGCAGCAGAATCAGAGGTAAACCCTCAACCCCTATGTTATTTTTTGTTTTGAGAGACTGAAATCTTTTTTTCATTTACACTAATACAGGAATGATTTTTTTTAATGATGCTTTCAAGAGATTGAATTTTTTAATTTTTATTTTCTGAGGATAGAACTCATGACCTTGTGCTTTGCAAGGCAGGTGCCGGAACCACTGAGCTGAATCCCTAGTTCATTTTTTATTTTGAGACAGGGTCTCATAGACTTGCTAAACTGCCTAGGCTGGGCATGAACTTTGGGATGCTCCTGTTTCAGCCTTTCAGAGTGCTGGGAGCACAGTAGTGTACCACCACACTTGGTGAATGGTACATTGCCATACTCAGTATTCCCACCCATGAATAAATTCTATATTTCTTTTTTTTGTTTTGCTTTGTTTTTTGAGACAGGGTCTCGCTTTTGTAGTTCAGGCTGGCCCTGAGCTCATCCTTGAACTCACAGCAATCCTCCTGCCTCTGCCTCCCAGTGCTGGGATTACAGGCGTGAGCCACCACGCCTGGCACTGTGGTATGTGGTACTGATTGCTGGTGGGCAACAATACACCCAGTACTGTTGTATGTTGTTACCAGGAATCAAACCTGGCTCTTACACTTGCAAGGCAGGCGCTGGAATCACTGAACTAAATCCCCAGCCCCCCAATTCTATATTTGTATTTATTTAGGTCTTGTTTATTTGGGGAGAGCAATTTTAGGGCCACAGCAAATTTCTGGAAAACATGGAGTTCCCATCCCCAAGCCACAGCCTCTCCCACACCCGCGTCCCACATCCCCACAGCGGAGAGCTGTGACGCTGCAGTCGAAGTCTGTTGACAGTCCCCACCTTCACGGATGCTCCCTGCTCTGCCATCCTCCCTCGCCTCTGGAATCCATGGTAACCACAGGTCTTTTTTTTTTTTTTTTTTTTTTTTTGCAGGCTGTTTAGCTTCGCCTTTTCCTGAATGTCGTTGGGCTCATGAATCCACGCCCTTTCTGTTAGCCTTGCCATGGTTGGCCATGGCCTCCGCGGATTCCTGCTGGGGTCTTAAAGTGACAGTGTGGTCCACCCCCAAGAGCGGGTGACATGCTGAGCCGCAAGGCCTGATGGGAAGTGTTTAGGTCTTTGAGTGCTGCCCTCAGAGATGAATTGAGTGACTTATTTCCGTTCGTTCTCTGGAGAGGGATTCTTATGAAAGAACAATTGGCTGTGTGGTGGTGTGTGCCTAGAATGCCACTGCTCTGGGAGGCTGAGGCAGGAAATTGTGAATTTCAGCCCAGTCTCGCAATTTATCAAGACTTGCTCAAAAATTAAAAAAATAAAAATGACAGAGAGAGAGAGAAGATCGATTCAACTCCTAGCACCACAGAAACAACTAACAAAAAAGACTCGCTCCACCCTGAGGCTTCTGGTTCTGTGGTTCCCTTCTCTTGCTCCTCCTGCCACTTCTTGTGGTACTGGGGACTGAACCCAGGGCCGTTGTATCTACATCATCAATCCCTTTTTTTAAAAAAAAGAATTATTTTGATTTTGAGACAGAGTTTCACTATGTCACTAATTTGCCCAGGCTGAGATCAAACCTCTCTCCCTTCTCAGCCTCCAAGAATGTTGGACTTACGTGTATGTCCTGCCAATACCTGCTTCATTGATTAACTGGTTGCTGTAGAGGGGATCAAATTTAGGGCCTTGTGCTTGTCAGGCAGGCACGGTACCACTGAACTAAATCTCTGGCCCATGCCATATTTGTTAACTTATTGTAAGAAACTGGCTCATGTCATTGCCTAGGATAAAAAGTCTGGGAACTGCAAGCAGGAGACCTAGGAGATCAGACCGGCTCAAAGATCTGCAAAAGACACGTGTTCTGGCTCTTGTGGTCCAGTAGGGGGTGCTGCCTCTTGCTTGTTGAAGGGTTGGCCCTCCTGTTCTATCCCCCTTGGACAGATTGGATGAGGACCACGCACATCACGCAGGCAAATGGTTTAATTTCTTTGCTTTGGTTTTTCCGAGACAGGGCCTCATTATGTAATTCAGGCTGGCCTCGAACTCGCAGCGAACCTCCTGCCTCAGCCGGAGTGCTAGGATTACAGGTATACAAACCCACACCTGGCAATCTGCTTTACTCCGTTTACTGATTCATCCAAAAGACACCCCGCGGGACACATACACGTTAATGCTTGACCAAATCTGTAGGCACCCATGCTGCAGTCAAGTGGAGAGATAACATTGATCAGTACAAAGTAATAATATGTGCTTTGAAGATCGGGAGGACTGGACTGTAAAACCTGCTGAGCCTGTTGTCCAGGAGTTTAAACAACAGTAGCTGTTTTATTTCTGGGAACTACCAGTGTGGGCTTATACCAGTTGGACCCTGTGTGTGGCAGGCTGGGCCTTGCAGGTTTGATGTTTTGTTTGATAAGTTGATTTGCCCCTGGGGATTGGACTTGTACTGAGCACACCCCCAGCCCATTTTTCAATTTCTTATTTCTCACACTGTTGTCCTGACTGGACTCAAACTTGCCATTCTCCTGCCTTAGCCTCCCAGAGGGCTGGGATTATAGGCCTGCAACACTAAGACTGACTACAGGTTTGATTTTTGATCTTTGGCTTCATGATGGTGCAAAGGGATGTGCATTCAGTATAATCCATACTTTGCATTTTGATTTTTCCTGGGCTGGCAATACGTGACCCCGCACGCCAGCAATACTGAAGAGGGGGTAGCAGCAAGCAGCAGGGCCCAGGCAGGCTTGTGATCCGGGCTCTTAACCAGCGAGCACCCCCTAGCGGACTGTGCTACGGGCTGTCCTGTGGGAGTTTAGGTTCACTCATTGCGTTTCCATCTTGCTTTGTTTTCAACTTTGTGGTTTCTAGTACTAGGATTTAACCCAAAGGGGTGTCTGTGTAATGCGTTGCGGTCATGACGATGTCGTTTCAGCTGGCCACTAGAGGGCAGTAAGGGATAACGAACTGAATACATAATTAAAGAGGTACTGACAACAAAGTTAAATTGGTTTTAACGACATTCAGAAGTTTTGTTTGTTTGTTTTTGAGACAACGTCTCGCTTTTTGTAGTTCAGGCTGTTCCTGAGCTCATTATGTAGCCCAGGCAAGCCTCAAACTCACAGCAATCGTGCTGTCTCTATTTCCCAAGCGGTGGGTTCACAGATGTGAGCCACCACACCTGGCAAAAATAGTTTTTAACCCGCTCTTTGCCCGTGAAAATTCTAAGATTTAAAGAAGGTGAGGATGGGCAGAGGATTTAGTGCTGTCATGAAAGCACAAGATCCTGAGTTCAATCCCTGGTATCATCAAAAAGAAATAAAAAGGAGAGGAACTTTTCCTGCTGGGTGTGATGCTACACAACTATCATCCCAGCACTTGGGAGGCTGAGGCAGGAGAATCACTGCAAGTTCAAGCCAGCCTGGTGGGTTACAAGGTGAGTTCAAAGCGAGTTTGAATTATATAGCAAGACCCTGCCTAAAAACAATAAAATTGTCCAAACTGTACATTCCAGTAGGTAGAAAATCAGGTATTTTAATCCAATCTGTCTGACTCCAGTCTTCGTTGATTCTGCTACATAGTTTTGTTTTGTCTTTTTTCAATCTTTTCCCCCATTTTTTCTGACTTTTTGTTTTGATTTGGTTTAGTTTTTTGTTTTATTTGTTTTGTGATAGGGTCATACTATGTCATTCAAGCTGGCCTTGAACTTACGATGTAGCCCAAGCTGGCCTCAAACTTGAGGTGATCATCCTGCCTCAGCCTCCCAAATGCTGGGATTCCAGTATACAGCTAGTGCATTCATTCATTTTAACCCAATACAACAGCCTGGTGTGGTGGCAGATGCTATAAAGCATTTGGGAGGCTGAGGCAGGAGGATCACTGTGAGTTTGAGATCCATCAGGGCTGCATGGTGAGTTAAGACCGGCCTGATCTATACATTGAGGCCCTGTCTCAAAAAACAAAAGCAAAACACACACACACAAATCAAGCTCTCGTGAACCCAGCCAGGATTTATGGTCATTAACGATGGATGACACATCCCTACTTGTGTTACTACTGCGTGCCGTTACGAGCTCTAGGTGCTGGGAATAGCAGTGACAGAGAAATTCCTGCCTCCTGGAACATTCTGGAAAGGGGAACACAATACACAACATTTTAGAGGGTAGTATTTGTCTTAGCGTGAGTGGGGAGATGGTCAGAGTAGAGCATGGGAGAGGCCGGGAGGCTGAGGCCGGCGGAGCTCGCATTCACATGGGCCTGTCGAAGGTGGACTGCAGCGACTTCGAGTAAGATCCAAAGGTGAGCAAGGCCGGTGGTGCACCTCTGTAACCCAGCACTTGGGAGGCTGAGGCAGGAAGGTGACGAATTTGAAGCCAGCCTGGGACCAGCTCTGTGGATCTGGGAGCCACATGGATATGCCCACTCTGGGCAGAGTGAGGCTGCTCCTGAGAGAGGACTGCACCCCCTTCAAGGAAAGGTAAAGAGGCCAGAGTCGTGGAAGGGAGCACAGGGTGGCTGAGATCTGAGAGATGGACTGGAGGTGAGAGCCGGGCTGGGAGCTGCCAGAGGCTCCAGCCTGCAGGTGGCCTGGAAGTCACCAGAGAAGGCCAACACAAAAGGTGGCCTCAGCTAGCCTGGGTGCAAAGGCCCTGGGGCTGCTCCAGACGACGGGACAGGGTGTGAGCGCTGGAGCACTCAGGAGGAGGCCGGGTCGGGGTCAGAGAGAAGACAGCGACCAGCAAAGCTCGGCACAGTAGTGGAGTGGCTGTGAGGAGTGCAGACACTGAGTAGACGCTGCGGGCAGGACCGCTGGGATTTGCCAGCAGGCCGGATATGGGCTGGGAGAAAAAGTGTGTAGGAGGGCAGCGGGCGACAGCACTGTGCTTTGGTGGAGTCCATTTTGGACGCCTCTGGAACACTGGCTGTTAGTATCCAAGTCTGGGTGTCAGGCTGGGCCAGAGATGTCACTGCGGTGGTGCTGACTGGGGCCTCAACTCCAGCCACACAAGAAAACCGAAGGGCTCCTGCCTCAACACCCCAAGTGTGGGCTGTGTCCCAGGGAGCCTGCTGCAGCCTCTTTCCCAGCCAACCCATCTTCCCCACATGGGACAGCCCCACAGGACCGTCCTTGGGACTGCGGCTGCGCAGGTAATGCCCACAGCTCTGGTCACTCACTGCAGTGAGCCAGGCACTGCAGGCCACAGGACTGGAGATCCCCAAGTCTGGTAACCATTAACCCACTTCTGAGCTAAAACCTCTTTCCTCACAGTTAGTCCCTACAAGCCAAGAGGGTTTTATCCCTCATGCCAACCTTGATTAGTTAGGTTTGGCTCTGGATAGGGCTGTTTTACTAAGTGTGTGGTCTGTGGAGCACACACCTGTAATCTTAGCCATTGGAAGCTGAGGCAGGAAGGTTGCTCCAAGTTTGAGGCCAGCTTGGGCCACATAGTTCCAGGCCAGCCTGATCTGCAGAATGAGACCCTGTCTCAAAAAAAAAAAAAAAAAAAAAAAGGCTTATTCTACTATTAGGATCAGCTAATATTGATTTGATTTTTCCCCCCTATTTTCCTCAGGAGAGAAGGAAGTCAGTGTCTTGAGTTTTGTACAAAGCCATAAATACCCAGTGTCTTCTAAATAAATTACATGCTCCCAAGGTCCTCAGCACACACGTATTAGTTAGATTTGTACCACTGGAGCAAACCATCCATGGGAACCACTTATCAAGAAGAATTTTGTTTACCTCACAATTTCAAAGATTCACCATCCAAGACGAAGCGGTGGCCTTGGAGGAGGTGTCGATTCAGCCTCTGGTGAGGGCAGGGATGGAGGCATTGGATGGCAGGGCCACACGGAGGAGCAAATGGTCACCACTCCAACAGAAGCCAAGAGAAAGAGCCTGGCACAGTCCCCTCCCACCCCCGGTCGTGTCTAGAACTGCCCTGTGGATTGAGCCTTCCACCACCCACTAAGAAGCCACGAGACAAATTGGTCTCAGGCCTTGGAAACACAGCAGGTTTCTTAGTCATCTACTATGTGCTGGGGGACAGGAGGGCCCAGGAGGTGGATGTCCTTGTGGAAATGAATTTCTGCCTTGTGTCTCAGAAAAGTTCTGTCTTTCTCAGGCTCTGAAACTGTACTTCAGCTACTGAATGGAAATCTGCCTGACTAGGAAAGAAATCTCATCTTCTCTTCATTCCTGACCCCTGCCCAAATCAGTTAAATCATAATTTGAGGCCTGAGCAATGTGTGTGTGTGTGTGTGTGTGTGTGTGTGTGTGTGTGTGTGTGTGTGTGTGTGTGTTGAGACAGGGTCTTGCTATGCAGTTCAAGCTGGCCTTGAACTTGCAGTGACCCTCCTGACTCAGCTTCCTCAGGGCTGGGATAACAAGGTGTATGCCACTGCACCTGGCTAGGCAGTGAGAATTTTTAAATGTCTGGTGTTTGCAATGAACAGATAAAGCTGAATGCATACAGTACTCCTGCCCAATCACTTTCACTACCCTGAGCATGGGCTTCCCACCTGGGGAACCTTCTGTGGCTCCTGGGCTGAAGCCTTGACTACACACTTGAGATGGTCACAGTTTGCATCTGGTGCCCTTCTATGTGAAGACGGACTGCTTCACACCGCCCAGCACCCCCTGGAGGGCTTGGTGGTGTTGGGTCACTTGCTTCACGCCTGACGAGAGGAGAGTGTGTCTTGACTCTGTTTCCTCATCTGGAAAGGGGGGACATTCCAAAAATGGCCTTGAGTTGCATGTGCAAGTTTTTACTTATTCTTTTTTGGTACCAGGGACTGAACTTGGGACCTTGTGCTTTTGAGGCAGGTGTGAAATCACTGAGCTACATCCTCAGCCCCAGGAAAAGCCATGAGGAGTGTCTGGTACAGTTACAAGTCTATTAGCAGCAGCCATTACTGTATTCTTTGTACTTGTAGCTGAGAAAGTTGAAGTTGAAGGACGTTAAGGAACTTGCTCAACACCATAACTCATTCATCAGGACTTGGTAGGAAGTCTGGCTTTCAAGTCCAGGTGCCCCCACCTTCCCACACTGTTGAGGTCCTGCTTTGTGCCCATCTCACCAGCCAGGATGTGGACAGAGCCCCCTCCCCCTTTCACAGTGACAGTGACCTTGTCCTCTCTGCTCTACCAGGCCTGTGTTTTCTGGATCTGTCTGCAGCTGAACCCATACAAGCCATGCCACTGTGGAGACCTGCCCTGAGGGCAGGGCAGGCAGTCTGTGTGTCCTCGGTCAGCATGCCCATGCAGCTTTGGGCCCATTCTGACGCAACACCCAGCCCTTTAGCCCCGGCTCCCTTTTGCTCTCCTGCTTCCTCCCCGAGTCAGCTAGTAGGGTGGGGTCACCCCCGAAGGGCTGGTGGCACCCACAGCACGAGACCAGAAGCCTTCTCACCTCTTCAGTTTATTTATTCAACAAAGGTTCACTGGACATTGATGAGGAGCCTGGCACCACGCTTGGTGTTAGGTACACAGTGCAGCATGGACCAGGCATGGGCCCTGACACCCAAGAGCCTGCATGCTAGAGGGTGGGCACAGTTAGTTGTGAGCATGTGCACAGGTGGGCATACAATGGCACCCTCCTAGACACCGAAGGCCAATTAGACCGTGGTTACCTTCTGGGTGGAGGGGAATGAGGAGGAATAAAAAGAGACAGAGACAATTTTCCAGATATAAAGGAGGGCTGGGAGGAGGCCTGCCTCTACTGGACAGGCCTGAATACAGCTCAGCACTTGGTCTCCTTTTATCAGCCTGTGAGAAGCGCAGCAGGAGGGGTAGCGCGTGTTTCATGGAGCAGTAACTATAGAGATGTGCATAAGGCTTAATGAACCTGATTGTCTCTGCACCCAAATTCCTGTACACTAGGAACCGTCCTCAACCCATGCTGTCTGGCCTCGGGAGTGGCGGTTATCAGATTCCACCCACTGCCAGAGGGCAGGGCAGCGTATGGCCTCCCACATACTTCCCTGGAGACTCTGAGATCTAAACTGCATAGCTTTGTCCTCATACCCTGAAAAGGAAAGGGAGCAAGGGGGACCTTCTTCAATTAACCATGCAGGTGCAGCAGTGAGGGAAGGCCTCTAAGGAGGGGTCGTGGGAACCAAGGCCTGAGTGTTTGGAGATCCTTGCTCGGCCCAGGGTAGGGAACAGGGTGTTCGAGGTCCTGTTAGAGGGAGCATAGCTGGAGTGGTGAGGAAATAAAGGCCAGCTGGGGCACAGAAGCAGCAGTACCAGTCTGGGTCTGGTGGGAAATGAGGCTTGAAGTAGGGTTGTGAACAAAAAGAAAAAGGCCTGGATTCTCTCTCTGGAGTAGCCAGTAATGGAGGAAGAGTTCTAAGGACATGTGCATACGACGTGATGGAGACGATTTGGGCTCCCTGGACTGCTTGTTAGGAACTAACTGATGGCTGAAATGAGAGGCGAGGCCAAGAAACCTCGTGGAAGCTGGGACAGTGGCCGGGGGGAGAAGAGTTGCGGCCAGTTGAGCCTGGTGGCTGTGGACTCACCAGTGGATGGACTCCCCAAATGTTTAAGTAGAAACTAAATCTTTATTGGCTGTGATAGCCCTGTGGTGGGGTGGAGGGAGTCAGCATACCAGGAAGGCTTGAGAACAGAGGCAGAGGACCCAAGTCCTCACCTGTGGGGACAAACATGATCCCTTGCTGACAGGTTCTCAGGGAGTCAAACCTGAGGCTGACCAAATGCTGAAAGTGCTGCGCCATCCCCGACTCTTGGCAATGGTGTCGGGATTATTTCAGAGCCAGGAACCACAACATGGAAATGCATTTCCCACAGCCTGGCTGGGCTGTCGGGCGAGGCTGCTGAACTGCGGGCTGGGAGGGCACCCTGAGATCCTGGGAGCAGCGGGTAAGAGGACAGGGAGGACGGGAGGGACCTGAGGAAGGTCAGCCTGGTGTTTGCCTCTGTCATTCCCTCTGTCCCTTCTCCCAGCTCCCGAGTACTGTACTCCTGCCACCGTTTCCAATTATCCTCTTTGCAGTGAGGCCCTCTCCTGTCACCTTCTCCAGATGGGTCCACAGGACTAACCGCCATCTGATTGAATTGGCTCTCCTTGCTAAGAAACTAAAGTACATACCTCTCTATCCCTTCCTGAGCAACTTGCTTTATAAAAAAGCTTTCTGGACCAAATACTCTGCTCACTTCTTTGAAAGGGCCCTTTGCCCAGGGTTTTGCTAACTCTACTCTGGTGCATTTGGAGGCTCTTACTGCGGCCTGAGGAAGGTCCCGTCAAAAGCTGGGAGCCAGAGAGCCCTGGGTAGAGACATGGAGAGTATTTAATAACCAGTGTGGTATGACCACTGAGTGGGCCCCCACTCAGCGTGGGCCCCCAAAGCCTGGTGTCCATTGGGCACTAGCAAGATGGCAGTGGTCCCGGGGAAATGCCCAGTGCCAGGGGTACTCAGAAGCGCGAGGTGGGGAGTCTTGCGCGATAAACAAAGTGTTTCTGCACTCTGTCATTGAACAGGGCGACCCCGCCTGTCGCTCCAGTGTCTGCTGCTCCACTGGGAACAGACACCAGGCCCTTTGTTCTTCCACTGGAGGGAAGTGGCCGGAGGCAGAGTTGCCTCTGAGCAGGGCCAGTGTGCAGATCTGGCAAAAGGACCTCAGGCCCTTGACCCTTGGTGTGACCTTGCAGGGCCCATCGCCTGATTGTTCTTCCCCGCCCCTCCTTGGTTATTTTTGTCCAGCGTGACAGCCCTTGGCTGTGGCTGCAGTCTGGGCTCTGCGAGCCGATGCAAAACAGGCAGCTCGCATGTCTGGTGCTGAGTCCCAAGAGGATGCCCACATGGGCTGTGGCGCTCCGCTCTGTGTTCCACGGAGCGGGACCACGCGCAGGGAGGACAGTGACTGCCAGGGACAGGGGCTGGGTGCTGCCTGCTCCTCCATGGTCCCTGCCCACAGGGCTGCTGTGGCCTGGCAGTCAGACAGACATCTTGTCACAGAGCTCTGCTGTTGCCCAGACACCTGCGGGCTTCACTGGTCGAGCCAGCCCTGGGCAGGGGTTTGCTGGTCTGCAGGGGGGGCAGCAGCAGCCCCTCTAGGTCTCCAGCATCCAGGCCTTGGCTGCAGGGTCTGTCCTGGCAAATGCCATGATGAGGTGGCCAAAGTCAGGCAAGCAGGGCCAGGCAGGGAGCCCAAGAACCTGTAGGGGCCCTGGCTCAGTCACCGTGTCCAGGACATGGGGCAGCCGCCTCCAGCCAAGGCAGGTCCATGCACACGGGCGGGAGAGGGGTCTGGGCACAGCTCTTAGGGGCTCGGGAGGCACCATGACTCACTGCACAGGTAAGAAATGGGACCAAACCTCTGCGATCCCATCAGCTCCAGGGGAGAGGAGCCAGGTGGGCGGACTAGGTCAGCAGAGAGGAGGTGTAGAGGCCTCTGAAGGGCCAAGAAGGGGCTTTCATGTTTGGGGAGCAAAAGCAGAGAAGGCAGTGCCATTTTTAGAGCTTCCTTGCTTGGGGCGGGGCAGCTCAGAAAGCACCAATTTCAGTGATTTCAGAGGCCCAGGAGTGGCAGAGCCCAGCTCCTGAAGGCTTCCCAGATGTTGGGGCAGAAGATGCACTGGAGACGGGAAGGGCCACACTGGCAGCAGACCCCACGGCACCAGGGGGTGTGGGGGAGGAAGGCCGCAGGAGGGGAACGAGGTGGCGGCCCCTGGCAGCCCTGCTGCTGGGGGCCATAGGGAGAGGGGCAGCTGGCCTTTCCAGGGGACGGGCCCTCTGGATGGAAGACGGCCCCCGACCAGGCAGCAGACTCCTCCGTGCTGGGAGGATGGTTCCCGAGGCTCTGCGCATGGGTGTGGTTCGGAGACCTGGGATGGGGTAAGAAAGAGGGGAGGCGCTGGGGACCACAGGGCTAGGCACTCTGCCCAGGATGGCCAGCTGACTGTTCAGACCTGGCAGCCCTGGGCAGCTATGGAAGAAGGACCAAGGCCACACAGGCAAGGCCAGGGGGCTGGTGGGTATGGGCGAAGGCTCCATCTCCGCTGCGTAGCTGTTGAGGTGGGAGAGAAGGCGAATCCGGACGGGGTCTGCACGGCTGCTGGGCCCTTCCAGGACCCCCAGGTACCTGATGACCTCTGTGAGGCACTCCCGGAAACCAATGCTCCGGAAGTCAACTGCCAGGGCTCGGGCGTCAAAGAATCCTGCAAAGCAAGGAAGCCCCGTGAGGACATGGCGAGCAGGGAAGAGGCACAGAGCCCAGGCTGGATGGCCTGTGTGCTGGACCTGCCCCTCCCACTCACTCCCCGGGAGACCCTGGCCCTGTTTCCATACCTCTCTGAGGCCCAGTCGCCCATGTGTAACATGGAAATAAAAATCCCTTTCTGGGGAGGGAAGACGGTGAATTGTGAGGATCAAATGAGTTCAATGAATTATGAACTTGGAACTGTAAAGATGTATTATTTTCAGCAAAACTCAAGATGAAAGCAGAGAAGAAACGCAGTGGCAAAGACAACTTCACGAGGTAGACACCTGCCAGGTGTGAAAGGCCGTGCGTGTGGAGGTGTGGAATGAGCCCCACACGCGGGTGGGATGGGAGCAGACGCAGGGAGGGGAGGTGACGACAGCAGCCACAAGAGCTGGGAAATCCTGTGGAGAAGGCAGCACTGTGTAGCAGTGAAGCACGAGGTCTCTGGGGCTGGGTTCAAATCCTGGCCCTGCCGCTTCATTAGAGGCCCAATTGTGGACAAGCCTTTGCATTTCTCTAGGCCTCGATTTACTTAGCTATGAGATGGGGAGATGACAGTACAGGCTGCACAGAGATCTGAGGGTAAAACAAGATAGCACAAAAGAAAATGCTCCATAAATGAAGAGGCAGTTGTTGCTTGTGCTATTGTTCCACCTCTTCTTGCATCTGGTTCATCCCCTGGGGTTCCCAAGGCAACTTGGGATGCAAGACCCCTCACTGCCCTTCGGGGCTGATGTCAGTGAGGGACCAGGCGGCCATCACACAGGCGTGACACTCAGCACTCCCCTCTGTGCTGCTTCTGGGTGAACAGGCCCAGTTAGCATGGCCTCCTGACCACGGCAGCAAAACCTGGGCCCTGGTTCGTGGCTGAGGCCCACCACAGGGATGGCTAGATATGTAAGCAGACCCACATGCACAGGAGACCTGGCCCTGCTGTGGGCTTAGCTGTGCTACTGTGTTTAAACATTTTCACCTTTCAGTGTCTGCTATTTTACTTTCTGTAACAGGGACTTCACCTGGGGCCTCTGTACTGAGTTATGTTCTCACTCCCACCTGCCATTTTGAGACAGGGTCTCCCTATATAATTCAGGCTGGCTTTGAACGCTCAGCAATCCTCCTGCCTCAGTCTCCTGAGTGCTGGAATTACAGGCATGCACCACTACACTTGCCTTGAAGTTGGAATTTTAAAAGTTTACTGTAAGAAAAGAACCATTACTGTTAATCTCCCTCAAAATACTTCCCCTCGATGAAAACCCACTTATCTCCTCATTCTTGCCACTTTCATGCTTTTATATGGTGTGATGAAAAAGTACAATGGAAAGGCAGGCTCTAAACACATGATGGTGCACCCTCACCCATCGGCCTCACACAGACACCCAGCGCTGTGTGACTTCTGGCTCTTCCCCCAGAGTCAACATGACCACGAAAGATAAACATGTCACATCATCTGAGGACACTGAGAAGGGCACCACAGTGCGACTAGATTCTTACCAGCAGGGCTTCTAGAACTGCTTCAGAAAGTGGCAAAAGGGCGGGGGATTAATGGCAACATGACTTTTACTGGAAAGCATTTAAAACATTTAGACAATAACCATATTTTAAAAAAATATATCTTTGTGGCCATGGTCTGTGGAACTTTCAAGATTCTTATAAAATCACCTAACACAAAGAAGCTTCGAGACGGATTTCCCATTTGTCTGGAAGTTTTTAAACCCACAACTCTGTGATTTTCTTGTAATAGACTAGCTTAAACTAATGGAATAAGTGACATTGTGTTCTCCAGTCCCCATCGTGAGCACGACACACCACCAGCTCTGCTACGGACACAGTGGCACAAGAGTCTAGGCCAGTGGGTGGAGGCACCAAAGAAATGCCAGTGGCTAAAAATCCTGGGCAGGGTTACCCTTGGGGCCCATGCTGGACACGGGTTGGGAGGACAAGAGAATGAGTTAATTCAGGCTATTTCGTAAGATGCCTGGGGTAGACGCCTGGAACAGTCTGTCACACAGAAGTAGGTCCGAGACTTGGGGGAGCAGAGCGGAGGAAGGGTTGGGCCAAAGGCCATGCTCAGAGCAGAGAGAGGGGGGCCAAGATACATGAGCTTCGCAAATGTTCACCTGAGCCCGCTTCAGACCCTCGAGACTGTGAGCCCCAGTTAGGTGGGGGCCATGTCTGCCTGTGGGTCCCCAGTGCCCAGCCTTGGGACACTTATTGCACAAATGACTCCCAAGAGAGAAGAGCTCCCTTCCCCAGCATATCCTGTACCTGTCCCGCCAGTGGCGTGGAGCATTTTCAAGTGGTCCACCGTCATCTGCAAGACCTCAGCTTTCTCCAGCTTGGAAGAGCCCTGTGGATACAGAAGGCAGAGTACGCAACCTCTAGCTCACCTTGCTGCCCGCTTTCCTCAGCCTCCCATCTGCATTCGCACCTTCCTCGCTCTGCTGACACCTCCAGAACCTAGAATGCTGTGGTCCTCATCTCAGTCTGCCTGTCTACTGCACTGCTGAGCTTCCCTCCCGAAGTCCCGCCACGATGCGCCTCAATATTTTCTTTTCCCCTTGCCTCTTCCTTTTCCTTAGAAAGTGTTGCTTTGTGCGAGCTGGCCCACCTCTCTTTCTTTTCTGCGTGCTCTCCCCTGAGGGTCTTGTCTCTATCCAGGGCTTCTTCCCCACCACCCACCTGCTTCCCGGACAAGCTTCCCTGGGGATCCAACTTCATCATCAGTGGGCCCAAGACCTGGCTCATCACCTCAGGCTGAGGCTCATCACCTCAGCCCCAAAGCACTTAAGAAATGTTTCCTAGACCGTCAGGAGCACCAAGCCTCCCAGGGGAAGTCTCACAGCCATACTTTCCACGAGTCATGGTTGGTGCCGTGAAGGTTTTAGAAAACATCAGTGGACTGACTGACCTGTTCTCTGGTCTAAGGGAAGACAGACAACCTGGGACCCTGGAGGCATAGGCTAAGAATCTCTGCGGCTGTTACACTCAACTGCTGGACTCTTCAGTGTAATCTCCCTTCCCCAGGATATGCAACGACACGGTGCTCCGCTCCCTGAGCAGTCTGTTTGTTCCACTTTGAGACATCAGGAGTCCTGTGCTCCAGTTATCCTCCGCTCGTTACTAGCTGTGTGATTCGGTACCAGTTATAGTACTTCTGTCTCCAGGTTTTATTCTCCTGACCCACAATAGGCAGGAAGGACATCTAGACCTCAGGATCCTATTTAGGATTCAGTTCACGTGAACACACGTCAGACATAAAGCTACAACCCCGGAGACACCTAAGTATGAATTTCCATCCCCTGTCCCCTGGCCACTGACAGATGTTCATAAATTTTCAAGGCACCTCAGCTGTCACTACCCATTAATAAAAGATGCCATGAGAAGCAAGGCATAGCTGTCACCCACTCAGGATTTCTGGCACAGTCACCAATACCTGTTTCTCGAGGGCGGTGGGCACCAGGTGCCGCAGTTCAGAAAGGCTGCTGTTGATGCGGTCTCGGCGCCGTTTCTCTATGATCTGAAACACACAATGAGTTGTGCAGAGGCACTTCCTCAGTGTCCGGTGTGCGCTGACGGACACTGACATGTACTTTCCCATACTGCATTTTCTCGTGTGGGGGAGCACTCTGTTCTTACTTTAGGGCAGAAGAAACTGAAGCTCAGAGAGGAACAAGGCAAGTGCTGAAGGTCACAGAGCAAGAAAGCGCAGAGCTGCAAGGAGAACTCAGACCCTTCCTGGTTTTGATCTGTAGGATGACATTCAAAACGCTCAGCCACTGGTGCAGCGGCCATGTAGTCAGAAAGAGACAGCAGCTACAGCCCAGGGGTGTGCCCGGACCCCCGCTGGTACAGGGTGACCCCTTCCATTGCTGGGCCCAAGAGTCTGAGGTATTGCTCTCGCCTGCACAGGGCTCATAATGAGCACACCACCTCCTTCCCTCTTAGGTTGTTGGTGGTGGGCCGGTGTCTTGGGTCTCTGGGTTCCCAGTGTACAAGGAGGAAAGACAGGGCTGGAATCGGCAGACAGCAGCAACCGGTGGGCATGGTGGCACAGGCCTGTAATCCCACTCAGCATTCTGGGAGGCTGAGGCAGAAGGATCACAATTTTGAACCCTATTGGGCAATTTAGTGACTTAATGAGACACTGACTCAAAATTAAAAAAAAAAAAAAAAGAAAAGTGTGAAAGCCCTGAGTTCAATCCCATTATGATGCAGAAAAAGAAAAAGATGGCAGGGGTAAACAGAGAGCCTCTTTCATCTGCCTCCTCCTCCTTGGACCAAAGATAAGTTCTGGATTCAGGAAAGAGATGGAAAATGGGGTATAGGGGGGCTGGGACAGGTTCGATTTTGCTCAGAGAGCACCGTGATGCTTCATTTCAGCTTGTTATAGGTTTAGTCAGTATGTCAGTTATACCAGGGAGAGTCAAGGCTCAGACTGCTGAAGAGATTAGATTTGCCCTAAGTCATCCAGACAGTCATTGGCAGAATCTGAACCCAGGCAGGTAGTAGCTGGGGGTGATTCTTCTGATCAGGTTTCCCCCACCGCGGGACTCAGGGCAAACCTGGGCTACTCAAAGGCTGACAGAGACAGACGGACACTCACCCCTCTGCGTTTCTTCCGAGCTTGTATCTGCGAAGGGCTGGGGGTGGACAGAGGCCTGGCCATCTGGCTGCAGAGGAAGAGAAAGGCTGGTTTCTCAGAGCTGGGTGCCACCTCCCTGGCCTGGGCTGGCCTGGGAGGCTGCGCTGTGGGAGGCACCGTCCCAGCGGTGGCCTCGGGCTCCCCGCTGTGTGGCGCCGCAGGGCCTTTGTGGGAGGGGCGCCTGCTCCCACGTTGTCCCCGGGGCCCATTTCTCTGTGAGCCATGTCCTCTCATCACCTCGAGCCTCCTGCCCCAGCTTCGTGGCGCCCGGGGGTCCGATCTGGGCCCCGACCTGACCTGCTCTCCTCACCCGGGCCCCTTGCAGTGGTGGCCCGTCGAGCAACCGCGAACCGCAGCGCGGTCTTCGGGTCCTGCAACCCGATCCGGGGGCGGGCGGTGGAGGGCACGGGCCGGGCTGGGCCAGGCGGCTTGGGTTTCACAGGGAGCCGCTGGGAAGGAGCGTGGAAAGAGCAGATGCCGCCGCTTCCCACGGGCCGGCGCGCCGCCCTCCGCCCTCCGCCCTCCGCCAGGCCCGCAGCTGCCGCCTCCTCCCACGCGGCGCGGCGGGGGCGAGGGGGCGGCATCTGGGTCACGGGCCCCTCTGCGCGCTCTGGGACTTGCTCCGGCCTCCCAGAAGCCCAGGCCTGTCACCTCCGCCTCCCTCCAGCCTGGGCCTCTCCTCCGCAGGACCGGCTGCAAGATGGATGTAGCTCCCACCCAGGCGCCCCCACTACAGAGAAGAGGCTCAGCTTGGGCTTTCCTGTCCAGACTTTGACCAAAATAGTCTCCAGCCCGACTGCTGGACCTCTGAGGGGTGTTTGTTCCAGAGGCGCCCTCAGAACGGGGCTTGCCAGGCAGCTTCGGAGAACCCCTCGTCAGGTTCGGCCCTTGGGAAACTCTCCAAGGCCGGAAGCCCGAGGGCCCAGCCCTCCAGGTGCTCAGCTCCACACTTCGGACAAGATGCCTTCCCTGCCATTTCGGATGCCAAAGGACGCGACTCTGGACAAGAACTCATGGCCTTGCCTTTAACCCAGCTCCGGGGCAGGACCTCAGCTTCCAGTCTGCAAGGCAGAACGTTGGCACTGTCCTTCCCCTCACATCAAAACTTAGCCATGTCTGTCCTCTTTATGTCCCTAACCCCTCAAGACACTCTTCTGCCACCTCTAACCTACAAGACTGCAGCAGCCTCTATGAGGCCCGTCTGCAGGCAGTGGTCATTTAACTGCCATAACTGTCATTCTTCAAACTCCTCAGTGGCTTCCTGAGGTGCTCAGGCTGCCATCCTTCAGCCGGGCCAGCTGGCCCATCGCCTCTCAGACCCAACTCTGTCTTGCTATGTAAGCCACAGCCTTTGAGCAGATCATCTTCTTGCTGTAGTTCCACACACTGCTACCTCCATCTCCACTCTCATGTCTCCTCCCTCAGCAGCCTTTTCTAACATCTACCTTCCTACTAGATGTCCCAGGCTCAAGACCCTCCTAGCCCTCTGCAATCACTGCATTTATGCCGCTTCCAGGTTTTTGTTTGTGTTTTGAGACAGGGTCTCACTTTGTAGTTCAGGATGCCCCTGAACTTACTATATAGCCCAGGCCAACCTTCAACTCACAGCAGTCCTCTTGCCTCTGCCTCCCGAGGGCTGGGATTACGAGCCTGAGCCACCACACCTGGCCATTTGTTATTTTTGTACTCAATGTTATCAGATTCATGTCTGTGTCTCCAACAAATCCATAGACCCCACGCGGCCCTGAACCACTTCAGTTCATTCAGGCTTCAGCAAGTGTTCCGGGGAATGGAGAGCCAGGATACAGCATCCTCCCGCGGCCCCTGCCCCTGACATCACTGAAGTGCATGGGTTCGAGCACCATCAAATCACATTTGAGACCTTTGTGGAATGAGGCATATGAGGCTCCTTAGGAGGGTGCCAGCCTCTGTGAATATCTTCTTTGGGTCTGAAGTTGGGTCATTTTTCATCACCACCTCAAAGAGAGAAGGTTGTGGGAGAGACCAGATTGCATCTGTTGGGGTCCAACTGTTGTGCCCTAGCTTTGGCTGGCCACATCTGGAAAAGGATATCTTCCATCCAAACATCTGGACAAGCAGAGCAGGCAGAAAAGCTGGGAAAGCTCCCGGGAGGCAAGGCCCAGTGAGCTGGGTCCAAGCACAGACGGCCAGATCCTGAGATCTGCAGGCAGCTTGTTTACAGAGCCTCCCTGGTTCACTGGGGACAAGCCCCAAGAGTCAAGGCCCACGAAGAAATGCGCCCTTTGTTTCTCAATGCTGGACGAAGCTCCTGTCGGGGTGTTGGGTTATCCGCCTGTACGTCACTACTCACAGCCGGATCCCTCCCCAGGGACCTTCTGTCGGAGGCTGATGTGCCTGTTTCAGAGCAAGACGGTTCTGCCATCCCTTCTTGGCCTTCCTCCATCCTGTATGCAGCAGCATGTACCTTTCCCTTCATCTCACAGGCAAATCTCACTTTATAATTTTTTGGCTCCGTTCCTTGTGCTTCTCACCTCTGAGCCTGATAAAGGTCCCATTTCACAGATGAGGGTGCTGAGCTCCAGGGAGCTAATGTAGCTGCTGAGGAGCAAAGCCAGCATGAGAATCCATGTCTTCTGGCTCCCAGTCCAGTGTTTTCCTTCCTAAGTCCTACTTCCTGCCTGTCTGAATAGTCCTCCAGGCCATGCTCCTCAAAGCTCCTGGCCAGAGTTCACTCGGGTCTGTGATCTGCCCTGACTGTGGGAGGAGGGGTGGATACCTCGCCCGGACGGTCTGAAAATAAGGCAGATTTTCCCAGACCCAAAAGAACCTAGTGACCATCAAGACCTGCTCCACTGGCCTCTTTCAGGCCCCGGCCAAAATTTCAGAGCAGTCTCTTGGGGCCAGACGGCTTTCCAGGTGGTCTGGTTGCCAGTCCCAAACATCCCAGTGCTGACTCCATCAGGGGACCCCCTGCCGAGCCCTGACAGATGACCTGACTTATTCTGTATCAGCCAAAGGCAGAATCCAAATGCTGCAAATGAACGGATCTCAGAAAGCGTGGAGACCATTTGTCAAATGGGAACATGGAGAGATGGGAAAGGATCTCCTCCAGGCCAAATGGGAAGAGGGTCCAGTAGAGCTGAAACCACTGCTCTGTCACCCAGTGTCTTGCCAGTGTACCCCAAACACTCCTGATCCCCTCAGAGCCAGTACTTTTGTCTCAGACAACACTTCTACATCCATTTGTCTCATCTGCTACACGTGGGCCTGTAAGGTATTATTTGGGCCACTTCTTTTAGGAAAAATAATCACCTTATAGATAAGGTGACAAACACAGTTAAGGATGTGTCCAGTCAGTTCAGTCTTCAGAATTCCAATTTTTTCCATTAGACTCAGCTGCCTCAAACCAGCTGGTACGTCCTCCCTTCCACTCCCTAGCATACAGCATGTATTGGAAGTTTCCTTGCGCCAAGGGAAGAAGCTATATGCTTTGTGTACAAATAACATCAAAGTCTCACCCTGGGAGGCAGGTATTTATATCCTTGTTTCATAGGAAAGGAATGGAGACGCAGAAAGAGGTATAAAGTTGCTTGCACAAACTGGAGAGAGCTAAACTCGCATCTATCTGCCTTCAAAGGCCATCGTGTATCTTAAATCATATGGTAAACACCCAGACCATGGCCCAGAGTCTGGCATGTGGCAGGTGCTCATTAGGGTTGGGTTAGAGACAGGTAGAGGAGAGGCTGTACTGTGTGGATGCAACCTGTGCCAGGGGGCCAGGAGCTCTGTGGGTGACTCTCACAGATGGGGCAAAAGCCAGCACCAAACAGATTCCCTATGACAAGGGAACACAGCCTGCTCTTGCTGTCCCGTATCTGAGTGTGGGGCCTTGCGCCCTGCCTCTGACCCTGCCGTGGCTGGCTGCCCCATCCCTGTGGCTCTTGTCACTGTTTATGTGGCTTTCTTTGTACATAAAGCTCTTCTTCCCTGGGAGTTCCCCGAGGACAGAGGCTGAGCAGGATACATCTGGGCCTCGATGCCAGCTCGGGGTCTGGGCCACAGCAGGCATCGTTCAGCAGCCCCTGAATTGAAGCATTTATGTCTGCCGGGGGGAGGGCCCTTTGAGGAGTGCTACAAAGGGGCATCTATAAGTCAGCTCTGCCAGATGTCCAGTGGCCTTCCCTCCTCCAAGGGGTCTGCTCTGCTGAGAACAGTCTAAAAATGGGCTCTGGCTTCAAACGGCAAAATGCTGTAGAGAAAAAACTGTTCACTGACCCTTAATGTCTTATCGCTGGTGGCAAACCCTTCAAGAAACCCTCACTGCCCTCTTTGGGTGTGAGTGGCTTCTTCCCACAAGTCCCTTCCCAGCTCTGTCTGGCTCTGTTTCGATTCTATCCAGTCTTTGTGCGATCTGGTAGCCACTGACCAGCCTGCAAATTGGTGCTTGACAGAAGCCAGCTCTGATCAACTTAGTCCCCTGGCATTGATTTTTGTGCCTTTGATCCGTGGGGACCAGAGGACATTGAATTTGAGGGCCCCTCTACACCACCACCTGGTGCTGGACCCTCCCCTGACGGTAGGCACAAGCTCAGAGACTTGTTTCTCTGAATAGTAGTTTCTGCTAAACAATTTTTCAAAAGTGTATCTGGTGGTAGGACATTATATTATATAACCAAAACCTAATATACAAGATATAAGGAATATCTGTTGCCTTACTCCCTACCATAAGCTACAATAATTGGTAGCTAGTGATAGTTTTCTTGGGATTTATTTACTTATGGTGCTAGGGATCAAACCCAGGGCCCTGGGCATGCCCTATGCGTGCTTGGCAAGCACTCTGTTGCTGAGCTGTATCTCCAGAGAGACTTGTGACTGAACCAGTATCTCCTGGTCTCAGAAAACTGGAGACCACTAACATCATAAAGTGCCCTTAGAAAACACCCTTAGGAATGAACCAAACACTCTTTCAGGTCTGTTCTGGAGAGTTAGGTTTGAATGAGGAGAGAGGAGGCATCTCTGCCCTTCCCACACTGATCCTCTTATATTTTACTAATAAGGAGACAGACTCCAAAACCAGTGGCTCAGGGTTATATGGTATAGCTTATCTGGGAGGATCTCAGCACCAGAAAGGAGGAGGAGGAAAAAGAAAAGAAAGAAGACTGGCTACATGGGCTACATGGGACATTGGGGGCAAAGGTGGAGCTGGAAGCCAGGCCTGCAGAATCCAGTCAGTCTTTGTAACACTTAAAGCCCTTGAGTCAGTTCTACTGTTTGCACCCATTTTGCAGATGAGGAAACTGAAGGACAGAGTTCACAGACCAAGGAGGCAACAGAACCGTACCAGCCCAGTTTGTTCTACGGGTTTAAAGGAGGTTGGAATACCAGTCAAGAGCTGAAGGACACTGGGGACAAAGTTATTTTGGAAGACAGAGCACTGAAATTGGAGTCTAGGTCCTGACAAGTCAGACAGTATTGACCTCAATGCCCAAACCCTACTTCCGATGTCCCCTTGGCTCAAAAGAGGAGGTTTCCTCTCCTGTTTAGTGTTCAGTGGATTGCATGAAGACGGCACCTGCGCTAGAGTCAAACAGGGGAAGTGTGGCTATTCTGCCTCATGGGCAGATTCCGGACAGGGATGTGGCACCAAGAATCTATTGAGGTTTCCGGAATTCTTCAGCAAAATTCTCCAAGGACCTTCTTGACGGGTCAGGACCCCCCCACCCCGTAGCTAAGCATCTCCAACTCAACGTCTGGAACCCTAAAGGCCTAGAGCACCTAGGAACCGCCCGCACACATGCCGCACACGCCCACACATGTCTGCCTACACCTGCGAACTTGGAGCACCGGGCCCTTCAGAGGGCGTCAGCGCTTGTTAGTGTCACTGCTCAGAACCGGTCGAGCGCCCCTCCCTGGCCTCACCTCAGGTCGCCTTCGCTGCCCAAGTCGATGGGTCCGTCGGACTCTCCGTCGGAGCCGCTCTGCTCCCTGGGCCGCTTCATGGAGACCGCAGCTGCCAAGGTCTCGGCCGGGCTCGGCTCCGAGTGGCTCCGAGTCTGCCCGCCGCGCCCCGCCCCCGCCCGCCCCGGCCCCGCCCCGGGGCGCCGACATCGCCCTTTCCCAGGGCCCTTCCTGCACCGCAGCCCCCGGCGCCCCGGCGCCCCGCGCCCCCGCGGTGACGCGCCACCGAGCCGTGGGAAGGCCCCGGGCGGTCACCGCCCCCACCGACCGCTGGGAGGTCCGGCTCTGCCGCGGCCGCAGCGTCCTGGGTGGCCTTGGGCAGGTGCCCTGGGAGGTCCCACCGGGAGGCAGGGGTGTCCAGAATGTGTCCCTGGTGCGCCCTGGGCGCTGCCTGCGGGTGGAGCCGCTGCTCTGTGACGCCCTAGCCTCCCTGAGGGCCCGCTCCGTGCCTCTTTGCCTCCTGGGATTTGGGGCCCTCAGTTTGGTTTGTGGAGGTTGGTAGGGTGATTGGGACTTGCTCCTCAGCAAGAAGTCACCAACAGCAGCTCCTGCCTTAGGAGCCCAAAGCAAGTGGAGTGTGTGTGTGTGTGTGTGTGTGTGCGCGCGCGCGTTTGTGAGTGTGCATATTTGAACACCACAGAGCACTCAGGCCTGTGAGAGGCTGCGGTCAAGTCTGAAACAGAGCTCAGGTTGTGGGCCAGCGACAGAGAAGGTTGGGCTCTGGCCAAAGTCCTTCAGAGCTTAACTTGCTGGGTGGATGGTGATGTGTCCTTGGGAATCAGGTCCCAGTTTACCAGAAACAAACTGTCCTGGGCAGCCAGGACCACTTCCAGGAGAGGGCTCCTTCCAGAGGCCTCAGCATTGGGGGAGGGCAGGGGCCTCTCTTTTCAGGCCCCTCTTTGATAACAGACCAAACTGTTCCCTCACTGGAGGTTCCAGCCACCTTCTCCTTAGGTTTAGGCAAGGACTCAGGGACAGCGTTGATTGCCTTCCTCAGAGGTCAGAGACCCCCATAGTGCCCAAGGAAGCTGAATGGGACATCCAGAAAGCAGACTTCCTGGGTAGGGAGGAGGAGATGAAGATTGGAGTGGTGGGCGGGATACTGAGAAGTCTGCTCTTTACCCGCCCACCAGGACAGCACAGAAGGAAGCTTCCCTTTCATGTGGGAGACAGGCTGATCACCTGAGGAAAACAGCACATTCACCCCATAGCAAGACCTGCTTGGGACGATGGATTACCTGGTGGGAAAGAATATCCCTACGCTTCTGGCCACATGGGCCCAGACTTCAAAATGTAAACAAATACACAAGGACCTGACATACAGGGACACACTGGCATACAACTGGCGTGACAGTTCCTATCAGGAGGCCCTGGTGGTCACCCCAGTCACAGCTATGAACGCGTCTTCCACTCATATGGCTTCCATGGGCATAGGCTGGTACAGTAGAAAGCCCGTCAGTATAGAAGAAGGTGCACAATCTCATGCTCCGGATTCCCTGGAAAGGCAGACAGGACGGAAGCCCGGTGGGATATTTGCCCTGTGTCATTGGCTGAGGTGGCAAAGGTCAGCAGAGGAGCATGTTGCAGGGGAAGGTCAAGGACTCTGGGGTGCCCGTGTTTGTGTGAGATCTCCCAGGTCATCACAGTCCATTAAACACGGAGTCCGGAGTTCTGATATCTATATCAGTCGCTTAAGTGTGGAAGTCATTGGGTAGTGGATGGCATTTAAGGCTATGAGAGCAGATGAGACAACCCAGAGAGTGCAGATGGAGACAGAAGAGCCCTACGTTATTTAACATTTGCTGAGCACTTTCTGGTAATACCAAAAAAGGCCCTAAGTACTTTGTAAGTACCAACCCACTTCATCTCCGACAATCTACAAAGTAGTAAGAGGATCATCCCCACTTTACAAATAAGATACAAGACACAGAGAGGTGGAAGCATTTGGCCCAAGGTCCACAGCTTATAAATGGAAAGGTTGAAGATCAACAGAGCAGGTTGATCCTGGAGCTGGACTGTGAGGCTTTATTTACCTTATAGGCCTCTTAAATGTTAGGCTATAGGATCTAATAATGTGAAGCTGAGAGCCAGTACGAGGGCCTTAATAGCCGTATATGGGCGAGAGCCATACACAGCTATTAAGCACTTGAATTGGGGCTGGCCTGAATGACTAACCCTACTGCACTATGGGTGAGACACTCAGTAGAATTTTAATAGGTGAAGTATCTCATCAATATTTTTGTACTCATTACGTGTTGAAATGGTAATTTTAGATACGCTGGTTTACATGAAATGTATTGGTAAGATCAACTTTTTTTGTTGGAAGATTGAACTCAGGGACTTGTGTATGCTAACCAAGAGTTCCACCATCAAGTTGTCTCCCAGCTCCTCCTTTTTTTTTTTTCAATGTGGCCACTAAAACATTTTTGATTGTACACACAGCTCCCGTGATACTGTTACTGGGTAATGCTAATCCAGTGCAAGATTTTCCAACCTTGACGTCATTGACAATTTGGGCTGGATAGTTATCGTGTGATACTGTTCTGTGGATTGCAGAATGTCTGCAGCATTCCTGCTAGATGCAAGGAGTACCCCCTGGTGGTAACCCCCCCCCCCCAAATATCTCTATCTAATATCACATGCCCCTGGGAGAAGTCACCCCTAGTTAAGAAGCGTTGTTCTGGAGAAACCCCCAGATGTCAGGGTTGAGTAGAAGAGGAAGAGCTGCCAGACCAGAGTGGACCGGAGAGGAATCTCCAGGTAGCAGAGAAGAGTCAAGCTGGGACAAGACAGGAACTCAGTGTTCAGTCAGCTCCTTTAACTTGAGGGTCAGAGCCTGTCCTTCCTGCTTAGAGTGGTCTACATGCTTTTCATCAGATTTTAGATGAAGTGTCCACTGCTTCCCAGGCCAGTGTCTGGCAGGGGACTGTGTAATTGATCTTCTAAACCCTGGACATCTTTGAGAGTGAATAGAAGCAACATTAGTCATTTTGCCGGAATGGTCTGGGGCACAGTGAATGGCTGGCTGCCCTCAGCTCTGCCCTAATTCTGTCCGGCTATACCCCCAGCCTGCTTCCACGTTGGTCCTGCAGCCCCTAGTTCCTCCTTGTCCTTCCACGGGAGTCCTCTTGCCTTGGGCCTTCTCAGGTCTTCTCAGTCCCTTCAGGTCTAGTGTCACTTCCTCCCATCGCGCTCCACTCACCTCCAGCTATGCCTCCCGAGTTGCTGGATCTTACTGAACAATATCTACAATATTGCTGCCATTAGATTATATATGTTCATCTATTTGTTTACTGTCTGTGTCTCCCACAAGAAGGTGAACTAATGGGAGGTAGAAACTTGCATTTTGTATTCATTGCTGACCATGCCTGATGGGCAATAGATGCTCAATAAACACATGCTGGTAGAACACTACTTTGAGAAGCTTGACAGCTGAGAAAGTAGGCCAGGCTGGCAGGTAGTGTGAACTTCAGGATTTGCTTGCTTTGGCTTTGGCTTTGGTTTACGATGGAGAGAGTAGAGCATGAATCCATTGACAGGAAATTCTCCCCCTGTGGGACTTGCATGAAAAGGCTTTCATTTTAACTGTTGGAGTCACAATCATTTTGTTGTTCAGGATCATGTCCCTTAGTGACCAGAAAAGAACTTACCATACAGAAAGCATTCTAAAACATTTGTAAAACAAAGAAAAAATAATTGTTAAAACCATTCTTTTGCATTTAACATGTGTAAGGCACCGTCTCAAGTATTTTGACAGATATTAACTTGTGTGAACCTCACAAGCACCCTATAAGAGAAATTTCTATTATTGTCTCATTCATTGAGACTTAGGCTATACCACTTACCTGAGTCCACGTAACAAGTAACGGGATTCTAATACATAGACTGGCTCTGGAATTCATGTTGTTAATTCCTGCTGCACACACTAGAGTGTAGCGGACCAGCCAGGCACCAGGACTGGCCCAGACAGGGGCATTTAGTTCAGTGGTTCCGGAGACTGCGTTGCAAGCACGAGGGCTCAGGTTCAGTCCCCGATAACAACATACAACAATGCCGGGCATGGTGACTCATGCCCATCAGCAATTACTGATTGCCACATACCACAGTGCCAGGTGTGATGGCTCAAGCTTGTAATCCCAGCACTCAGGAGGCAGAGGCAGGAGGATCACTGTGAGTTCAGGACCAGCCTGAACTAAAAAAAAGAGGGAACAGATCTGAATGCTGCAGAGCTCCTGTCTGCGTTATTAACTGATCTGAATGCTGCAGAGCTCCTGTCTGTGTTATTGACTGGTGGGTGGTGGTGCCAATGAGCAAAACTGCCCTGCAGCAGGTAGGAAAGTCAATCTACTCGTGCTGTTTTTGGGGCTCAGGGGGCACTGAGGAGGAGAATGCAGAGAGGTCTGGTTTGGAGTAGAGATTTGGCAATTGGTGGCTGAAGCTAGGGGGTACATGAGGTGTCTGTCCCAAGGACTGGTATAAAGCAGGAAGGGAGGAGACACTAGAATGGGACCCTGGAAGTCACAGCCAAAACACCTTGGGCAGGAGGAGGGAATCAGGCAAGAATGGAGCCCTAGACAAGGTGAGGGAAAGCCAGAGAAAGGCTTTGCTCACCAGTCCAAGGGCTCTAAGAAAAAGACTTGTAATCAGAGGCCTTGACATGAACGAACAGAGGAAGTTCCCAAACTCCATGCTCTCGCGAGAGTTTGAGGTTGCAGAGCTGGCTTTGGGAATGGGCTAGTTCATGAGCAAGGGAACCCCAGGCCACCCAGAGCTCGAGGGTAGAATTTGGTGGCTCAGTAGTAGACAGAGAATGGAGCCTGGGTGGCCCAGGAGGGTTAGACAGCCTCAGGGGAGGCAGGAAGGAAACCACTATTCTTTGGACTTCTCTCATCAGGCGCTGGAGCTGAGCAAGCAGAAGTTGTTTATTGTTTTTGTTTCTTTGTTTGTTTCGCGGGACTGGGATTGAACTCAGGGGCTTGTGCTTGCCAGGCATGTGTGATGCCACGGAGCTAGATCCCGGGCCCAGATGGTGGTTTTCAAAGACAGGTTTCAGCTCCTGTGAACGACCATATGCTAGGTCTGGCCCAACCTCAGATGGCTGGTGTTCAGTTACTAACATGACATGGCCCAAGATCCAGACGGCTGACCTGCACATGGGGCGTATGCTAGATCAGAATTCCAGAGTCCTCTGCAGGGCTGGCCACTGGGCCTCACCACTGCAGGGTGGAGGGTGTGGTGGCCCCCCTGAGGACAGGGTGACTGGCTGAGAGGACCAAGAAAGCAGCTGGTAACTATTCATTGTGCAATAGTTTATATCTGTCTCTGAGGCGGGTCTGTAATCCCTATAAAAGCAGAGACTGTCAGGTCTGGACACCGTCATCCCCACAGTGTCTGGCAGTATCTGGCATATAGTAGGTATTTGTTTAGTATTGTCTGAGTGTTTAGTGAGGGGCTCCTGAAGGCCTCCATCTTCCCAGTGGAGGAACTGGGGACTGGCGAACTGTGCCTGGCTCCTAGGACGCAGCAGAGTCGCAGGTGCCCCTGAGCCTTCCCTCTGCAGGAACTTGCCCTTTCCTGAGGGTCTGGACACTGAAACCCAGAGGGACAGAAACGTCTCTAGGGCCGCACAGTGAGGCCTTGGTATGCTCGTCTGTAAAGCAAGGTGATAGATGCTTACTCTGGGGATCAAAAGGGTGAGAAACATAGAATAGTACCTGGTGTTTAGAGTGGGTGTCCCAGCGTCTTTCTTTGAGCTCTGTCCCTCTATCCTCTCCAAAGTGATTCATTCACACCCCAGAGCTTACCTGTTTCCTATAAGTCTGTCTCTGTCTCTCTCTCTCTGGCTGGTGATGGAACCCAGGCCTTATATGTGCTAGCACTCAACCCAGTCTCTTAATTTGTATGTCTAACGCAGACCTTCTCTCTGAGGTTCAAGTTCATATACCCCATTTCCAAGTCTTTCTCATACTCACGCTGTCCCCCCATATACCAAGCCCTAGCCAGTCGTGCTGGGCTGCCTGGGCCTCCCGGGCCCTCTGAGTTAAAGCCCAGATGTTGGGCATCCCCAGCACCACTGTCTGCTCCCTGCTGCAGCCTGAGACACTCTGGCCTCCCTGGCTCCCCCGACCTTGCTCATCGCAGGCCCTTCCTGTCCTCCCCCGCTCCCTCGGGACCCATCACGGCTCACTCCCACCGCCACAGCTGCCGCCACAGCTGGTCTCTGATGGAATGCACAGCTGCTGGGAGCCACATGTGTGGAACAGGCGGTGCACAGCTACCGCTGGGGCCGGTGAGGATGGGGTGGGACCATCTGTCTATGTCTGTTTGTCTGGCTACCACAAATCCATATGTGTGCACCACGCCGAGGCCCTTTTCTATGAAACTCGTGGTGAACCATATGGACTTGGTCGCAGGCTGAGGAGATCATGATGGTCCACACCATTTCCTCAGAGCCCCCAGCAGGGTAGGCCCGGATCGTCACCCTCATTCCCTGCCTGCTGCTGTGGGCACGAGTCTCACAGAGGGACAGAAAGTGGCTGTGAGTGCCCTCCTCACTCACCCAGGCCCTGGGGACAGCCCCCCGAGGAGGAATCCAGAGGCCCCAGACACATTCCAGACCCCCCTGGCAGCACCCAGGGCTCCAGGAGAGGCTGAGCATCCGGGGATGCTGGGGTGGCGCCAGCAGCATCTGTCCCGTTTCCCACACTCTGGCTCCTCTGGAATCCCACAGATTTCTCTTCTATGTGTGATGTCAGGGAGCAGAAAGGAGGGGCTTGCTGAAGTCAAAGGCTGAGGTGGGTGCAGGGGGGGGACAGAGGGCCAGCCCAGGCCTCGGCACTGCTCACACAACAGCAAGAGGGCAGCTCAGCCTTGTGCCCTGGGCCTGACTGGGCAGCAACACCCCCAGCTCTCTCCCATGTGTGAGGGGCTCCGTTTCCTTGTCCATCACACGGGGATGAGACTGACCTCCACCTCCAAGGTAACCAGGAAGGTTGAGAGCCCAGACCCCTCTCAGCCTTGCCCTGTACTCTCCAACCATTCTCCAGACCCCACCCAGGCCTGGAACACACAGCACAGGTTCGCATCTCTTCAGGTCTTTGTGTTCTGTTTGCCTCGAAAGCCCTTCCCTCTCTGTGTCTGGAAAACTCATACTCGTTCTGCAGTGCTCAGCACAGAAGTGTGCTAGGAAGCCTTTGCTGGCTCCCTGTGTCCTGAGTTTCTTATTTTATTTGATTATTTCACTGGAGACAGGTGTCGCTTTTTTTTTTTTTTTTTTGTAGTTCCAGCTGACCCTAAACTCACTAGGGAGCCCAGGCCAGCCTCCATCTCCCAGCAATCCTCCTGCCTCTGCCTCTGGACTGCTGGTATTACAAGTGTGAGTTACCACACCCGGCATTGTGGTATGTGGTTATCGGATCGAATTTGGGATCTTTTGATAACCAGGCAGAAGCCGTAACCACTGAGCTAAATCCCCAGCCCTGGCTCTGCTTCTGATAGAGGTGCTCACCAGAGATCATTCCTCAAACACTTGCCAGAGGAACTCACATGGCAGGAAATGATTTATACCCCTCCGGAAGAAATACCTTCTTCTGCGAAGAAATACCTCAAGCTAACTTAATGTGAGCTCAAAATTTCCCCGGTGGATTTTATCTTAGAAATACATACATGTGAGTCAGGATACTAGAGCACCTATGAGGTGTTTCTGAGCCAGATGACTTGAGTTAAAATCAAGCTCTGCTGCTTACTAAGCTGGCTGCTAAGTGAGTTACCTAACCTCTCTGGGCCTCAGTTGCCTTCCCTGTAAAGTGGTGATGATAAAACAGTATCTGCTTCATTGGGCGTGGTGGCACATGTCTGTAATCTTAGCACTTCGGAGGCTGAGGCAGGATCATCGCAAGTTCAGGGCCAGCCTGGGCTACATCGTGAGTTTAAAACCAGCCTAAACTACATAGTGAGATCCTGTTTCAACAAAAACCAAAACAAACAATTTATTTACTTTCTGGGATTGTTATGAAGATTAAATAAATTGATTTGTGTAAAGTATTTATTCCATTCACTATTATGATGTGAATTTGTAATTTTAATCCTTGAGTTACATGTCTATAAAAGTTTTAACTGACATATACAGTTGTACATATTTATCATGTACACTGTGGTGTTTTAGAGGATATTCGCATCATGAGTAATTAACTCCAGCTAATTAATAAGCACATTACATAATGCAGCTGTCACTTTTGTGGTGAGAACACTTTAAGTGTCCACTATCCTGTTTCTGTTTTGTTTTGTGGGATAGGATCTCACTATGTAGTCCAGGTCACACTTGAACACACAACATAGCCGGGGCTGGCCTCAAATTTGATACCCTTCTGGCCAGTAATTCGCAAGTGCTGAGATTACAAATGGGTATCACCCCAGCCCAAGTTTGTACTTTGAACACAATGTATCTTTATGAACTATAGTTGCCATGCTATGCAATAAAGAATATTTTCAATTGACTTATCAGCAAGTGAAAGTGATTGATAAGCAAAAGTACAGGAAGAGAACAGATAGCTCTCAGGTCCTGAACAAGCTTTGCAAGGAGCAAAGGGAAGGTGCAAAGGGAGGACCCTTCTATCCGGTACTCCTTCAGCTCCAATCCATGTCACAGAATCTTTGCTCTCAAAACCAGTCTGAACCATGTCAGAAAGCAGAGGATCTGGTTAAGGAACTGGAGATTGGTTTGCTTAACTCCGGTCTGAGCAGGAGAGGGCACGGGCCACTGGCCTTCCTTCCACCCATGCTATACTTCAGCTCAGACAAGGTTCACAGGCTGCAAACCAGAGTCGGCAGCTTTGGGGACATTGTGAGAACTTCACTGTGCGAGCAAGATGTCTCTGAACAGAGTCTCAGGGATGTCCCCAAGTTGGTGACCCTAGCTAGGGCTCCTAAAAGAATCTGTAGGCTGAGAGAGGCGAGGTAGTGGATGAGAAAAAAAAAAAATCACATTTCTCTCATCTCTGGTGAGTGGGGGTGGGGGTGGGGAAGCAGAAGGACTTCAGTTTGGAGAGTCAAGGGACCACATTTGAGCCTAGTCTTGTGAGAAGGCAGAGACAGGTTTCAGATAACAGTGAAGGCCTCTGGTTATATCAGGCTGACAGAGTATGATGTGTGGTAGGCAGTCTCTAAGATGGCCCCCATCATCTTCGCCCCTGTGGTCCCTCCCACTTTGTACCTTATTTGGTCCACATGGCCAATAGAATGTGATGGAAGTGATGAGGTATTGTCTGAGGCGAGGTTGAAGAAGACAGTCAGCCTTCGCCTTGTTCCCTCATGGATTACTCACCTCAGGGAAAGCCAACAGCCATGTCAGGCTCAGGATGCTGTCCGTCACAGAATTCCCCTTAGAGTGGTCTTTTTTGTTGTATTTGAGAAAATGCCTCAATATGGAGCCTTACCTGGTTTGAAACTCATGATACTCCTGCCTCAGCCTCCCTAGTGCTGGGATTTCAGATATATACCGTCACGCTCATCATGGTGGACTTTATATGGAGAGGGGCTACAATAGACCCTAACATAAAGATGGGACCAATCCCAGGCCTGTTCACTGCTGGCATGTCCATGAGCCTTTCTTTCTTTCCTCCTCTCTTTCTTTTTCTCAAACTCAGGATCTCGATTTAACCTTACAGGGAGGCGATGTGCCACTTTTTTTCTTTCCTTCCCTCTTCCTCTTCCTCCTCTTTTCCTCCTCCTCCTCCTCTTCTTCTTCTTCTTGACAGGTTCTCACTTTTTGTAATTTAGGCTAGCCTTGAACTCACAGCAATGCTCCTGCCTCTGCCTCCCGAGTGCTGGGATTACAGGCATGAGCCACCATGCCCGGCATTATTGTATGTGATTACCAGGGATCAAACCCAACCCTTAAATTTGCAAGGCAGGAGCCGGAACCACTGAGCTAAATCCCCGGCCCACCCCCACAGATATTTTTATTATATGCTGGTGAAGAAGTAATTGAAATAATGGAAGATTTAAAAATTTTTATTATTGTACCGAGTATGCCAGTATACAATATAGCTTAGTTTTAAGAAGATTACAATTTAAATATATGCATCATGGGAATATCATCTGACATGGTGCAGAGATGATTATTATATTTATTTATTTTTGAGACAGGGTCTCATTTTGTAGTTCAGGCTAGCCCTGAGCTCACAGCCTATGAAGCACCACGCCTGGCACTGCGCTATGTGGTTCTGATTGCTGGTGGGTGTGAGTCTCTACACCTGGCATTGTTGTATGTGGTTACCGGGAATTAAACCTGGGTCCTTGCATTTGCAAGGCAGGCTCCAGAACCACTGAGATAAATCCCCAGCTTTCTTCTTTTTTGTTAGTTTGAGACAGGGTCTTGGTTTGTAGTCTAGGCTTGTCCTGAACTCACTATATTGCCCAGGCTAGCCTTGAACTCATGGTAATCCTCCTGCCTCTGCCTCTCGAGTGCTGGGATTACAGATGTGAGCCACTACACCTGACCCCATTACCAATTTCTAAAAGGCCATAAGCCAGTTTGTAAAACCAAGATGATATACATTTTTTGAAAATCTCTTCTATTTATTTGAATGGCTTTTAAGATGCAGAAGCCCTGGTTGAAAAACGAAGGCATAGGACACATGGGAAGAGTGCAGAGGACCCACACTGGCCAGCATGTAGCACCCTTTGTCATGTGACCAGGTAAAGGGGCCAGACAGAGCTAGAGCCCCAGGGAGTGCTCTGAGCAGGTGAAGGGCCCACCGGGAAGAGTACTGACACTTCTCCCTGGCCAGGGTGGTCACAGAGATGAGGAAGCACGTGCTCTACTCCTCCAACAGGCACTTAGGAGGTGCAGCAGAGGCAGGAACCAGAGGGATCCGGTGGGGAAGAAGACAAGCCGCAAATAGGACAAAACAAAGGGTTTCTGCAGGTAGATGCAAGTACACTGTGTGTGAAGGCTTCATTCTCAATTACATTCTGACCTGGGTTCCTGAGACACTTTCTGGTGGTGGCCAGGAATTAAGGATGTGGTCATAAGTTAATGAAGTTTGTACCTACACAGCTGAAACATGCAAACGCGGCACCATGTCGCTGCCAAAGTCTCTTAAAGACCTCAACCCATGCCTGTGTGATGTCCTCTCCCTCTGAGTTACTTAGGTCTAAAAATCCCTCGTCACTGGTTGGACCTGGCCCACTGGGTACAAACTAGACACCTGAGGTCCAGACTTAGCCTATAAGATATGTTTTCTTGGGGCTGAGGATTTAGCTCAGTGGTTCCAGCGCCTGCCTTGCAAGCACAAGATCCCGAGTAATCACATACAATAATGCAGAGTATGAAAAAAAAGATATGTTTTCTTTGGCTTGCACTATGTTTTCTAAACTTGAGAGAATTGCCAATATTTGAAAGTCCGGATTTCTGGCCTCTCATGAGGAGCTGGGCGGGATATCTGGCGAGGCGAAGCTACATCGGAAGCTCAGTGTTTCTATTCACCAAAGACCCTGCTGATTCTCTCCAACCCTTTCCGGTTCCTGCCAGGCCCTTGTAGGCTTTGGGGTTTGTGACCCCTTGTCTGTGATGGCCTCTGTGATCTTCTATTAGTAGCAGCTATGAGTCTAGCCTGGAACCTTTGCCCTCACTCCATAGCAGAGAGCCCACAAGGGCACGTCCGCCCCAAGCCAGAAGTGCAGGAATCAGCCACGTCGGTCTATACAACTTTGGCGTGCCTTCTGAGGCCTCTGACTGCAGAGATGACTAATAGAAAGTTTCCCGCCCCATGTCACTTTTACTCATTACATCCCTAAATCCTCTGGGGAATGGCCATCAGGGACACACGTCCCAACCAAGGGTGAGCGTTAGTCACTTCTGGCCAGCCAAGAAAACCCAAGCAAAGGGTGGAACTGCAGCCTAGGCTGGGCAGGGCCCAGGGGGGAGAGAAGAAGGCCAACTTCTCAGCCGTGGCCGTAAGACTGGCCAGGACATCTGTGGACAGCTGGCAGGTCTTGCAGTTAGAAACCACCCAGGTCACTGTGTGAATGAACTCCCTCTAGCCTTCCCTAGTGTGTAGTAAGCCTGGCTGTGTGCTGGCCCTGGCCCTGTGAGGAGGACGGAAAAGATAAATGGAAAAGTGTGAGGCAGGTAGAGTCCGGAAGGCTGTCCTAGCACAGGTTCTACCAAGGCTTCCAAGGGTAAAGAGCAGAGATACAGGGTCAAGAGCCAAGCCCTTGGCCAGGGCTGAAAGCTGGGAAGGAAGACCCAGGGGAATGGCCTCAGTGGCCCCAGCTACCAGCATGCCACATCTGCGAGATTTCAGGATGAGCCAGAACCATTTCCCAGCAGCAGGACTGGCCAGGATTTCTGTATGTGGCGTCCAGGATCGTGAGTTAACAGAGATGACCATCTGTACGCACTCGTAGTAAAGGACACACACACAGAGCTGCAAAGCCATTACACGTCACACATCACACACACACACACACACACACACACACACACACACACACACTGCACAGTTTTATTCTGTTGTGCACATTTACATGTGCATCTGTGTACATAATCACAGTGGTTACTGGGGAGAGTGATCAGCTCACCACACAAGTATGTTTAGCAAACATTTTCAGAGCACCTGAGGTCCGTTGCTGGCTGGTGAGAACTACTCGGTCGGGAGGGACAAGCACAGCTTCAAGTAGCAAGGGAAAACAGAGAAGTCATCTGTGAATGAGAACACTAACCACAGCCAGCAGCCGGGTGCTGGCCTGCAGTGCCACCTACTGGCAGGAGAGTTGATTTTCATTTTCCTTCAAGATCGCAAAACCCAGAAGGTTTCTCCTCCAGGTCCCAGTCCAGGGAAGCTCCAACCACCGGATGCCCCTTTTCCTCCTCCCCATTGTGCTCCTTGGAGGCTGGTGAGACCTTGAAATCCTCAGATGGCACCACAGCTTCAGAGAATGGACACCTGAGGCCTCACAGGCTTCCAGGGAAGCAATTCCTAACATCAAGTAGGGGAGGTCAAACAGGACCCATCTCTTGCGTCTCCTTCAGCCAGCTGGTAGTGCCTCTGGAGTGCTGCGGGGAGGACTCTGAAGCCAAGTCAGGTGTAGCAGACAGGGCTGTCATGGGAGAACAGTCACAGTGTCTCGCGGGAGTGGGACAGCTTCCACACTTGCCATTTCTGTGGCAGATCCCAGAACCTTCTCACCCACATCCCCATTGTGAGTGCGGATTCATTGCTAATACTCTCATGGCACAAGAAATCTGCCACTCCAACTTCGTGTGGAATCTCATCTTTCACATGAGCCAGACAGAGCCCGCTCTTCTGGAAGACCTTGCTCTTGCTTTCAAAGAGCACACAAGGATGGCTTCAGCTGCTGAAGGCGACGTGAGCACTTCACCTTCTCCAAAACGCATGTAGGACACCCATCCCGAGCCGGGGGTCCTGCTCCCAGCCCCCCATCCATCAGCTCTCAGATCGGGAGGCCTCACATCAAATTCATGCATCAACTACGTAGCAAATAACAATAGGCCATGGGCCACTAAAAAGAGTCAAAATGTGGAAACTTATTTTAGTTTTTATTTTTGAGAGAGGATCTTGCTATGTTGCCCAGGTTGGCCTTAAACCTATGATCTTTCTGTCTCGGCCTGCTAGTAGCTGGGATTACAGGTGACTACAACTTGGAATCTGAAATGCTCAAGTGTCAATCAAAGATCAGGCAGACCCACAGCCTCCTGGCCCTGCCCCTCAGCAGTGGGGCTAACACCTGTCTTCTGCCACTTAGGTGGGGGTGACCTGAGGGGTGGGCCACGAATCTTTGCCATATGGGAAGGGGACACTTTTTCTGTGGAAGACCAGATAATAAATAGTTTGGGCCCTGAAGTCTCTTGTGACCATTCAACTCTGTTGCAGTAGTGCAAGAGCAATAGCTCAAAAACATGGACACTATTGGAGACCGTGTGTTACCAAACAAGGGGGTACAGCAGCACAGTAGCATACAACTGCAACCCCAGCACTCGGGCGGCAAGAGAAGTACCTGGAGCCTGGGGCCTTCCCAGAGTACACAGTGAAATTCTGTCTCAAAAGCAAACAATTAGCCATCCTAGCACTCAAGAGGCTGAAGCAAGAGGATCACCACAAGTTGGAGACCACGCTGGGCTCCACAGTGAGTTTAAGTTCAGCCGAACTATAGACAGACATCCTGTCTCAAAAACAAAGGACAGACTCCCAAAGGACCAAACATAAAACCAGGTAGGGGGGTCAGGTTTGGCCTCAGTTTACCAAATCCCACATGAGCTCAAATTCGGGGTTTTCAAACAGGGTTCAATAGAACTTGGGGTTGTTTGGATGGGCTGCAGGGAGTCTGCAAATGGTTGGCTTTAATTTAAGTTGCTTTTAGCTAGTTAGGAAGCTGTCGCCAGTGTCCCCACTCAAACGTATTCTGACGTTTCAACACTCACAGGCAGTACGGAGAACCTGGCCACAGCATTAGACAGGTGAGCTGGAGTCCTGGCACCACAGCTTACCAGCTGGGTAACATTGGACAAGTTACTTTAACTCCCTAAACCAGCATGGTGGGATGGCACCAAAGAAAGTGGCTTGGTGCTGGTGCAGCCTTGGGAAGGCCAAACATTCACAGTGGAGAGGCCAGGACAGCAGAGGTCACAGGGACACTCAGGGCAGGGCTATTTGCCAGTGAGTGCAGCAGTATGTATCAGTGCTTCAGGGATGGGTTTAGCCGTATGGGTGCATACTAACTATCATTGTCGTGCTGAATCTCTCTTGGATTTGATCTTGGTACTGGTGTTTGTATTTTTGCTAACATGTTCCATTCCCACGGCTTCGATGGGCACGGCAGGAGGTTGTTTTTCATCGATCTGAGCAGACTCAGGGCTTATAACAGGGCTTCTGTTCCTCTGGCAGCTCCATGGGGTCTGGGACAGATGGCAAGCGCTTCCCGGGACCAATGTTCTGCAGGACCTGGGTGCTTCCAGCGAGATGGGTCGAGGGTTCTGGAAGCTGCCGTCCCTTTGCCCCAGTGATGAGGTTGGAAAGCAAGCCTGAGGCTTTGGTGCTCATCCAGCTTTGTAACTTCTTGGGCCCCTGGGCCCCTCCTCAGGACTCGAGACCACCAGAAGGCCTGTCTGGCTGTCTGCAAAGCCTGCCTCCAGGACTCCTGTCTTTTACACCAGTTTCTGAAAGCTGCTTTCCGGGCTCAAGCTGTTCATCTGTGGTTTCAGTAACAGAATTTGGACCTTTAGTGTCTCCAAGCTGCCCAGAACTGTCTATATCCATTAACGGTGGCTCCAGTGAAATCCACAGGCTTCGCTGTGTCTTATCTCTTCTTTTCTAACATCATATCTCCCTCCCTCCTGAACAACCTGAAAGGGTCTGTGGTGTTCATCCTGAGGCCCAGGGGCTGGACCCTACAGGCCCCAGAATCCCTGGAGTTCATCTTAATTAGGTGGCAGCTGGCACCACCCTCGGGGTGCACAGATCACCCTCTGCAGGTCTCTTGCAGCCCCTGGTTCTGCCCTAGAGGTTCCTCTAAGGGCAACTGTGGCCATGGCAGCGGGTGGGGGCGGTACGGGCTTCTGGGTGGTCCTGCAAGAGGAAGATGACCTGGAGGCTGAGCCCTGTCTGTCTCTGCCCCTCCCTCCCTGTCATTTCCTCGCTGCCGCTGCTTTCCCAGGTTGCACAGTGACTCCAGGCTGAGTGCTTGGGAGGACAAGGCTGGGCTGTCCAGGTCGCCTCCACCCCATGCCTTCAGGCTCCTGTCCCTCTCAGAATGTCCTTGGTTTTCTCGACAAAGAGCTCACTCATAGCCACGAAGCTGCCAGCAAGGCCAGGCCACTGCTGCCCACACTGGTGTCATCCCTCTTCATGGTCATCCTCGGGGACCAACCACCAAGTTCTACCTTTCCTCTGTAAGAGTCAGGCTGCTCAGCAAAGGGGAAGGAAAGCTGGTCCAAGCAGGATATGAGAGCTCTCCAGAAAGCCAGAAGGTGCTCCTGCAAGAGGGGAGAAGTTGGGCCGGGGATTTAGCTCAGTGGTTTCAGCCTCTGCCTTGCAAGTATGAGGTCCTGGGTTCGATCCTTGCTGGGCATGGTGACTCACACCCACCACATATCACAGTGCCAGGTGCAGTGGCTCAGGCTTATAAATCCCAGCACTCTCAAGGCAGAGGCAGGAGGACTGCTGAGCTCTAGGCTGAGTTCAGGACCAGCCTGAACTACAAAGTGAAACTCAGTCTCAAAAACAAAACAAAACAAAACAAAACAAAAACCTAGAAAGAAAGAGTAGAGAAGTCACAGGAGTCCTAGGGAGAGCAACTTGCCTCCATGCACGGTGGCTCTGACCCACTATCCACAGGGGGAGAATTTTGCTACTTCCTGTCTGAGCCATCAGAATCTGAGATCAGGCCTCCGGACACTTCTCACTTCACCTTCCCTCAGGCTAGGGCTGGACTACTGCCCATTAACACACTGGACTTTCTCCCTTGGAAGACGTGGGACCACAGATTCACTCATGTTTCTCCACCTGCAGAGCTGCCTTGAGCACGGCAGGTTGCCATGACTGGGGGATTGAGGGCTGAGGTAGGGACTGGCTGGCAGAACAACTGAACTTTGGCTAGAAACTGAGGCAAAAGGAAAGAAACCCTTACCTAGCAGCCACATAATCTCCTCCCCAGGAAGAGCCTGCAGTGCCCCCTGCCGGCCAGAGGAAAATTTGCACGAAGACTCGATCATTCCCTTTGCTCCTTTCCACAAATCTTGCTCCTGGCCACTGCATCTGTCCAGTGTTTGAAAATATGAAAAGCTAAAGATAGGCGTTTGCCCATCTGACAAAGGCCTCTGGACTGAGGGGTGAGTGGGGCTGAAATCCAGCCTGATCTTGCTGAGGGTGTGTTACCAGCATGGGTAAGAAGCATGCCCGTCCATAATCTGCACAGCTGCTGTGCATTCAGAGCCATGCACAGGATGCCTCCTTCAGAGGACCATTTGATAAAAACCAAGTCTCACTGGCTAAAGGAGAGCTTGAAAACTACTTACAACATGGGGAAACTGAGGCCCAGGAAGCAGAGATAGCCAAAGTCATGCTGCTTGTGCAAGGGCAGAGCTCGGACACCAGACTCGCCGGTCTCACAACCGTGTTCTTTGTATTACACGAAGCTAGCTTCTTTCTGGCTTCTTTGAGGCACCACTGCTTCCTGGACTGTCTGGCCCTCGTCCCAGCAATTTCGCTCTGAAATTCAACTACTCTGCATTGTCCTACTGTCCTGGCCTGGGTCATGGCACAGTGTTTGCCCAAAAGGAGGGACGGTGAGCATGCTGTCCGAGTCTGTGGAATCTCCTTTGAGAATCTCACTCAGAGAGATGAGGGCAGACATGCGGGAGGGCAGGATGCTGGAGAACTAGGAGGTTCACCAGACAGGGAGCCTGGAGCAGGCAGCTCAGCTACTGTGCAGACGGAGCCTGCTTTGCAGGTGCGGTTCGCCGAGGTGTCTGGGCCACACCGTAAGGCACATGCGCGGCCACGGTGCCCATCTCCTGAGCCCCGGCCACATGAAACATCTGGTCATCAAAGAAGATGTGTGGACGGATCTTCTCCAGGAGGGGGCCCTTGGGTGCTCCAGCTAGGAACAGGGCCTCATCGGTCTCCAGGCCCCAGCTGCGCAGGGTCTTGAGAGCGCGGGCCCCGGAACTGGCTGCACTGCGTGCTGTCACCAAGTAGGTGCGGATGGGGCACTCCAGCCGCAGGCCCTTGGAGTAGAACTTCTTCTGCAGCCTTCCCAGGGCCTCTAGAAAACCCTTGAGGGGCCCCTGTGTGAAGGCAAGGGAACACAGTGAGCTCGCCTCTCCCCAACTGTTGCCCCTCTCCCAGGAGCACCCGGGTCCTGCCATTTGGGTGGAAAAGTTCTTGGGGCCCCTAAGTTTTGTGGCAGTTCTGCTGCATTTGCTTGGGCTCCATGTGCATTGGGAGAGCTGTGGAGACGCCCACTGGAGGGCAGCGTTGCTATGCACAGCCATCCATATCCCCAGCTGCAAGCGTCTGTCCACATTTCCCTAAATGTGGCCTTTTGTGGCCACCGGCAGGGAAGGGAAGATATTAAACTTAGTCACTGTGGTACATGTGCCCTCCAATCAGAACGAACTCCAGCTATAAACACGTGAGCAGATGGGCTGATGTGTAGCTGCTGAATACAAACCTGCTCATGGACACAGAGGTGCTCAGGGCGTTTGGCCCATGCTCTTCCGGGTCAAGGAAAAGTGTGTGTCTTCTCTGTGGTGCTCAGAAAATGAAGCTTAACAAGGACATATGAGCAAAGACCCAGATGGTGATGAAGAAAAGACCCTGTGTAGCTCAGGAGGCCGCTGGAGATAAGGAAAGGAGGGTCTCTTGTCTTGGAGACCCGCTCCTTGCTGGGGGACCTGGATCCAATTGTGGTTTTTTCAGCCTCTGATAACCACTTTGTGGGGACAGTGTCCAGCCCTGAGTTCCTGGATTTTTGTGCAAAGCTCAAATTAGAGCTCCCAGGAGAGCTGGGAGACCCACAGTGCCACCCCAGGGAATCTTCACCGAGCTCTGGACACATTCTGCTCCTGGGGGGCCCTGGGCAGTTTGGGGGAGGGGGAGGGTCCTGAGCCCCTGACCAAGGCATGGCCAGAGGCGGCCCAAGCGAGGGATCCGCTCCAGCCTCCACCTAGCTCTTCCTGCCCTTCAGGGAGGGACGCAGGAGGGATGAGAGCTTGTCGGGGGGGTGGCGGATCCCAGAGCGGGGTGAGGACTCCAGGGACAGGACAGCGGCTTCCCAGAGAGAAAGGAATCGGAGGAAGGGTGGTGGCTTCGGAGAGAAAGAGGGCTTCGGAGAAGGCATGGAGACCTCAGAAAGCGGCCTGGAGCTGCCGACAGGGGCAGAGGCTCCAGCAAGGGGCTTGGAGAAGCCAGGAGGCTTCGCAGTGCGGGCAGGACTTCAGTGAAGGGGCTGGGGCCCGGGAGGGGAGCCGGGGTCCAGTGAGAGGATGAGGCTTGAAGCTTGCTAAGAGGGTCCGGCAGGGAATCTGAGTTGACCCTGGGTTTGGTTCTAGGACAGAAGTATGTAAATATGTCAGGGATTACGTGGACTACCTGGGCCAGAGGTTTGTTCTCATGAGTCTTCTCGTGCTCGAAGAACCTGTCCAGCCCGTGGGCTTTGACGATGCGCTCCGACTCATCCGAGAAGAGCACAGCGTCCCCGTCGAAGGCCACACGCAGCTGAGTCTGAGACACAACCACATCCTTGCTGGGGCTGAAGATGGTGGCAGCTGCGATCCCTGGGCAGAGGGAGGCAACACTGTCTGCTTCAGGCCAGGGCATAGGGGCCCTGCCTGGGTCCACACGAAGGCGATCTGTGCGTCACTCTCCCAGCTGCTCCTCCAGCCTCTCCCTCAAGGATGATAAGCTGGTGTTGAAATTATTTAAAAGCTGGCAGTGTGCATGGACACTGGCCATACGGATGGACAGGTGCTGGGCATGGTGGCACCTGCCTAAAATCCCAGCTGTTGGAAGGCTGAGGCAGGAGGATTGCCATGAGTTCAAAGATAGTATGGGGCATAAAGTAAGTTCAAGGCCAGTTTGAACTGCATAGTAAGACCCTGTTTCAGAAAAACAAAACCAAAAACAGACAAAAGCCAGAGTTTGGAGGCAGGGCTTTGATGGTCCTTGCACCTGCCTAGGTCACCCCGTAGGTTGATGCTTTGTGGAGCGGTCTGGGGGAGTCCTTGGGGAGGAAGGATATTCAGGAGCTAAAAGCGGTAGCTACTTACCAACCAGCATGAAGGACTCAGGACTTTACTCCTTAGTAAGATCATGCTGGTGAGGACCAGCAAACAGCAGTGCTGAGGAAGGGCCCCCTGGCCCTTGCCCTCCTACTTGGTGTTCCTCACAAACCCCTGCTGTGGCTCTTCAGGGAGCTGGGAAGCAGCCCCGCTCTGGCTGGACCACAATCACGGTTCACTGCTGATTCTGGCAAATCTCTGACTGTCTTGGGGCTGAGGTAAAATTCAGGGGCTTCAGCTGTGCATGAGACCTGCCGAGTCACAGTGGCACCTGGCTACACCCTCTGAGGGCAGCCCGCCCACTCGGGGTTCTGTGAGACTGTGTGGGAGGCCCTGAATGCAGCACCTCCGACTGTGTGTGTAGATCCTCCCGCCAGGGCTCCACAAAGGGCAAGAACACCTGCTGGGACTGGGCTCCAGCCTCACCGGACACCAGAGTGCTGGACAGCTGGCTGTGTCTCTTCCCTGTCCTCGTCACGGCAACTTTGCTTGCCGGAAGATCCAGGAAGAATCAGATCATGAGCATCAAACCAGGCTATGCCAACCCAGTGCCACCCTATTTTTGCAGAGCTCTGACTGAACCACACCCCTGTTCTCTGCTGAGGCCAAATTAGAGACACACAGAGGCACACCTATAGGCCAGTGCCCAGGTCCCGGCCAAAGGAATTGCCAACTGCCTAGGCAAATGGCGTCTGGGTTCTGATGAAGGGAAGCCTTGCAGAGCTCCCGGCAGCTCAGGAGAGTGAGGACAGTGGCCAGGGTTCCAGGTGGGAGACCACATGAGAGAGGCAGAGAAAAGTGGCCTACTGTCACTCATGTTCAGGGGAGTTGCACCCTGTGGGAGGCCCGAGACTGGCTACCACTCCAAACTGCCCCTTGGAAAGGCACATGGAGAGAACTTCTCTTTGTCAGTGTTTGAAGCTGCGACTCCTGACCTCTTGTAAGTGCTGGCAGCCCAGGTTCTGGAAATATCAGCCATTTCCCAGAGCCCACCCCTCAAGCTGGGCTGGATCGGTCCCTCTTCTCACTGGCCTAAAGAGAGAGGCAGAGGCTGCCCGTGTTCACCCAGGAATCAGCATTTCTCCTGACCTGGAGGAATTGTGGAAAGGAGTAGCTTTCTGGGCTGGAAGGAGGGTTCCTATGGAAACGGAAATGGCTGATGTGGATGAGGAAATGCATCCTTAACCCACTGAGGTAGGAAGTGGGAAGGCGAATGGGGAAGGTCTTGCTTTCAGATTTTATAAGGCAGATCATGGGAATTAATCCACAACCCCCTTCCTGTTACCACAGCAACTCACAGCACCTGTTCAGAAGTGTAGAACCAGGCCTCCCACCTGCAGGATCCGGTGGCTGGACTTTTCATACACTCCTCCCACAGTTTGACTTACCCTCGTCAATGGCTTCTCGTACTTTTTCTGCATCGGCTGACAAGTAGAGGTTGGTGTGATAGGCCTTGAGATAGCAGACGGGGCTATTGCCACCTGTCATGCAGAATCTCTCAATGAACAGATCTAGGCAGGAAGTAGAGAGTATCCAGGTGAGGCCAGGACCAACCCTAGGGCCCTGGAAGGATCTTTCTAAACCTAGTAAGTGCCATCTTGGATCTGGGGGTGGGGGGGTGGAGCAGTCCAGTGGTTCTCTGTGATTTTAAGCTAGTGTCACTCCTCAGTCCTTCCATCCTTCCTCGAAAAGATGTGAATCCTCACATCTCTGGGAGCATGTGACTGGCTCTCAGTAACCCCCTCCTATCAGGGAATCACATCAAAAGATGTTTGCTCTGGCCATGATTGGTGAACCTGCCTCCTGGCCACAGCTGATTGGATCAGGGCAGACCCTGCCTCACCCAGCCGAACCAATCAAATTCTCTCCCAGCCTAGGCTGACAGGCAGTAGTCCCCATGGCAGTGCAGGTTGTGAAATATTTGCTGGTGGTATATGGCTGCTGTTCTGAGCCCATTGAGTTATCCAGGACACTGACCACATCACAGTCTATGAGAGATGGGAGCCCTGTGGTGGCACCGTATATGGTGTCTGTCCCTACCTTGTGGTACCTGTTACATAGAAAGTCAAGTATTTTTAATATCACCACCCATTCCAGGAGTTTAAAATTAGTATTAAAAAAAAAAGCCAACTGGTAGGGTAGGAGTGCAGCTAGGGGGTACAGCGCGTGCTTGGCATGCCTGAGATCCTGGGTTCAATCCCTAGCACCTAAAATAAATAAATGAAATTAAGCCAGCTCAACTCTTCTTGGGACTTAAAATAAGGCCTAGTAAACCTTTATGAAGATAGGTTTACTTTTATGTCTGTCTCTTTTCAACTGGATTTCTGTGCTTTTCTTGGTCTTAGTTTTATATTCAGGAAAGCAGACAAATCCAGTTTGGGGAAAAGGAGATCGGGGAAAGAAATGAACTTGCCAAAAATACACAAATAAAGGCCTGTCTGGCTCTAAGGGGAGACGAGTCCAAAAAAGACTTCTAGTACTCAGATTCAGGCCTTTGTAGGTCCAACTTCACCTCCTGTTCTGCAGCTGAGACTCCTGGACCCCAGTTGACTGGGGCAGTCTCAGTTAGCTGAGACTCCTGGACCTCAGGAGTAATTGTTCCTTCAGCTGAGGCTGTGCTGGAGGGCCTGCTGCTGCAGTGACCAGTCTGGCTAAGACACAGGAGCCCTTTCACTGATAACTGCCTCCAACTCTCCTGGCAGCCTGTGAGACCTGTTGTCCATCTCAGGAAGGGAGGCAGAGATGCAGAGGCAGCAAGCGCTGGCCTGGTCTGCAGGGAGTGAGCCCTGGACGGTACGCTGCAGCTGGCTTAGAAGAGCTGCTGATTAAACATTCAGGGGCTTTGTGGTTCTCTTGTTCAGCCACAGCAGGCCTACTGTCCTTGGAAAACTGGCTATGCTTAAAATCAGTTTTGTTCATTTGGTTTTTTAAAGGGCCAGTTATCAGCGCCCACCCCAGGGCTGCCCTTGGCCACACCTTGGCACTCACCGTAGTGGTTGATACTGTTGATGAGGCGGACCCCCACCTGAGCGTGGTTGTTGGTCATGAGGACGATGTCGAAGACGTCCTCACTATCAGGGTACAGCTCTCGGAGCCGCCTGTTTACAGCCTCCAGGGCCTGGAAGGGCGGAGGAGGGGGCATGCTTTGGCTCTGATACCCCAGGGTGGACAATGGAGTTGGGGTGCAGTGGGGGAGTTGGGCTTGGGATGAACTTGGAGCATGTGCACTACCTTGATGCAATCTCTGCCATCATGGGCTGGCGGGACTTATTGCTGGGACACCTCACTGTAGACGTGAGTGGGGTTACCAGGGGAGCCGCCTTGGTCCAAGTGGGGGGACCTCTTTTTCGCAGAAGTTCCCTGTCAGGTTCTATTGCCCAGAGCGGACTTCTTCTCTTGCTCAGTTACCCACCCCACAGAGGGGGGTACAGTGAGGGCTGCTGCCGTTAGTGCCCCTCACCTTCACGAAGGGGAAGGCTGGCCCGGGGCTGAAGGGCTCATTCTCGTGCTCCAGCTGGTAGCGCACGTACTCCTCCACGCCCTGCTCTGTGTAGATCCTCTGCTCCTCGTCCATGCGGAACAAGGCCCGGGATGACACAGCGATGGTGACCGCGTTCTGAGGCTTGGGCTGCAGAGGGGCGGGGGCAGTAAGGCAGACGCTCCCTGGGGCAGGTGCTCCTGCACAAGCCCATCTGGGAACTGGGGATGCAGCAGAGGATGACTCTCCACTGAGAAGCGTGATCTACACAGGAAAAGTGCCCCTGGGGCGTCTGCAATTTAGGTGCCATCTGGACCCAGAGGAAAAACGGATATGAGGTACACAGCTAAAGTCACCTGACGCCTGAGACCATCTCCAGATGACTTCCATTATGAAATGAGAGCCATGTGCCCTTAGGGAGAAACCGGTACCCAGAAACATGGCTATCACGCTAGAACATTTATCTCCCGCCCAGATCTGTCTCCTGCGCTCCAGGCTCATGTATCTAACTGCCCCAGTCAACTAACAGACATCAGTTTACCGTTCATGGCTGAATTCCCACCACTTTCTCCATCCCCATCCCAACCCTTCCCCCTCTACCTCATCTCAGTACTCAGCACCACTATCCGCCCACCCAGACTTCCTCTGGATGAGTGGACAGTGCCACTATCCACGCAAACAGCTGCCCACAAGCCAGTTCAGCTCCTCCCTCTTCCTCCACTTCTGTCCCCATCAGTCATCACCTGGGCCAGTCACACCACCGAGTCCACCTGTTTATTTCCTCGTCTCCTTCCACAGTCCTACTTCCCACCCACGCTGTTGCAGGGGATTTGTCTCCAGTGCAGAGCTGCCCACAGTCCACCTCTTCGGTGCTTCTGATCTTCTCAGAGCACAAGGCTCAAAGCCTTTCCCTGCAGACGCTGCTTCTCTTTCTCCCCTCGGCTTCCCCTTCCCCAGCTCCCCTCAGTCCGCCCTTGCTCACATCTGTGCACACCGAGCCCCTGTTCCGAGCCTTAGCACACAATGCCGTCTTTCCCTGGTATGCTGTTTCCTGCTCGATCGACCCAGCTAACTTCTACTTCACTTTCAGCTCTCAAATTAGATTCATCTCCAGGAACTCCGCCTTCACCACAGTCTCCCCGTGACACCCACCCTATGGATTTCCTCCTTAGTAAAATTCAACATTAAGTAAGAGTTGTGGAATTGGTTCTTTGTCGGCAGGTTCCAAGGAGGAAGCAGGAGACTTGCTGAAGTTGTGAGAGAGCAGGAACCACATGTGTCTTGGTCTTTCTTGTATCTCTGGCACTTACTACTATGCCTGGTGCAGAGAGGCACATGGTAAACTTTGAAAGCCTCTGAATTTTTCAGATATTCCAAGACACATTTAATATATTTCATGACAAAGCACATGCATTGACAAAGTTAACATGACATCAAAACTCAGAGTGCTGGCCTCCCTCATCTGCTCAGATTACTTGACATATACAAGAGGCTTAGAGCCTTCCCTAACCAGATCGGTGACCTGCTTTAGAAAGCACTGTCTCGTGAACTTCTGTAGCAATGGAACATTCCACACCATGTAGCAACTCAAGATGTGATCGGCGAGACTGAAGATCCAGGAGAAGCCACCTTTTTCAGTTGATGCACATTTGAGAAACATTTATTAGTTCTCTCTGTCAGGTACCTGGAGAACTGGTTGCAGCCCTTGAGGTTGGGCTGAGGCTGGTGTAGAAGACAAGGAAACCTCAGAGAGGAAGGGGGAAGCAAGGTCTTGATAGGGCTCTGGGGGGAGCTGTCCTGGAGAGGAGGTCTTTGGGCGGAGCCTTGAAGGAGTAGCAAGGTGAGGAGAGGGAGAAAGAGGTGTTGCAAAGGTAAGCAGAATCCAGGGTGTGGGGAGGGTGTAGCTGAGCCAGAAGGGCAGGGAAGGTGCTGAATTGTAAGGGGCCTTCTCAGGGACCCCCAGGGGGCCTTAGAACTCTTTGCCCATCACTGTCTGATTGTTTGTGTCCCCTTAAAATGAAAATATTGAAACCTAGCCCTCAAGGGGGTGGCACTAAGAGGTGGAGCCTGTGAGTAATGATCTGTGATGAACTTAGTGTCCTTATACAAGGGGCACCAGAAAGCCCAACCTCCTGCTCCACAGCTCAAAGTTCCCATCTTTAAACTGGAAAGAAGACCCTCAGCAGGTACCAGTCTGCTGGGGCTCTGATCATCGATTTTTGTTCTCCAGAACTGTGAGAAATAAAACTTTTTTACTTATATAGTATAAGCCACCCAGTCGGTAGCACTTTGTTATAGCAGCGAAGGGACCATACGGGGCCAGCAGGACTAGGCAAGGCAGTGGTGGAGCTGGTGCTCTTCTCTGGGGCTCAGTCCAAATGCCTGTCTATGTGTGTCTGGGTGTTTTCAGGCCAGGCACCTCCCAACCCATCGGTACCTGTGGGCTTCATGCCAATAGGCTAAAATCATAAACCCCAAAGAAAAGGGGCAACAGAGTGATGGCAAAGGCAGGGTTAGAGGTGAGATCCACTCTGGTAAGCCCAGGAAGTGGGTGGGTCTCTAAAATGGGACTGAGCTTGTCCCTCCCCACCCCACCAGCCTGGGATTACTGGCCGGGACAAGCCCATCCTCCCTCCCAAAGTACAGAGAGGCAGTTGCTCTCTGGCCCCTCCCCCAGGAAGTCAGCCAATGTCTCACTCTCCACTTTCTGTCCCACAGTTCGTGCCTGACTGCTGAGTCCTTGCCCTCTGACTGAGCTGCCCACACCCCAACCCACGCTATCCTGGCATAGACGAGAAAATGTCTCAGCTGCCGTGGCCCAGGAGTCTTTACTTCCTTCTTTTCCAGGTGATGAGATAGACCCAGAGGGGGAAGATATTTCCGTGTGTCATTCAGCAAAGTCATGGGAGAGGTGAGACAACATCCTATTACCCTAGTCTCTACCTTCTAGCACAGACTCCTCCCACACAGCAGCACCCCTGTGTGGCCTTACTCTAGAGCGGCCAGAGGACCCCAGCCTCTGTCCCTTCAGCGACTTGCCAGCCTCCCTGTCCACTGGGGGCAATGGTGAGAAGCACCAGGCTCTCTGACTGCACAGCTGCACAGCCCAGCACTTTCCCCTCTGCCCTTGCTGAGACTTCTCGGACGCAGCACACGTGAGGGGGAGTTGAAAGGCCCAGAGAGTATGGGCCACCGCGGGCCTGGGGATCCCAGTGGGATAGATGAGCAGCTGTCCCGGCTCTGAGGGACCTGAGGGACTGGGTAAGAGGATCTGGCCAGAGCTGGGAGAACCTGATCCATAGAGACCCCCCTTGTGCCTGGCTGGGTCTCTAACAACAGCCCACATGGTGTCTGGTACTCCAAAACCAGAAAGGAGCCCACATCCCACACTGGAAATTGGGTCAAATCAACCCAGGGGCTCTGCCTGGAGCTCTGGGTGCCAGAAAGCCAGGGTCCTGCCAGCTCTCTGCTTTGCACTGGGCTCAGGCCCAGGCTGGTCTCTCTGGCTTGGGGGTGGGGATGGACAAATAAGGGAAGCAGTCTACCCTTCTTCATCCTGCCCTCTGCTTACCTGAGTAGCTCCACCCCACTGGACCGCTGATTCTACCTACTGCATCCCAGACAGGAATATAACCAAAAAACTGTTGTTTCTGGACAGACTCAGAGAGAGAAGGGCTGTTGCGCAGAGGGAGACAGGACCGCTCTGGATGGAGGAAGTCCTCTGACCCCATGATGCGCAGGCCTCCAATGGGTCTCCATTCGGTTAAAGATTTCACTCAGGCTCCTGGGAATGAAAATATCACCAGGCCAGGCCCTGATATGACCCATGAGGCCTAAAGCCCCCAAAATAGCCTTGGGAAGGGGGCTGGCTGAAAGCAGGAACAGGAGCCAGGAAGCCTCCGAGTTCCTTGTGTCCTAAAAGACCATGAGAATCCAGGGCTAAGGGCCGAGGAAGTAGTTCAATGGTGCTGTGCCTGCCTGGCAAGTACAAGGTGCTGAGTTCACGAAAAAGAAAGAGTCAGGGGCTGATCGAAGGGCTGTGTTGTGACCAATGGCTGGGCCTCAGCTCCCTGCCCTCGTGGAGCCTGGGAGGAAAAGGATTTTGAGCCCCAAAGCATTCACTATCCCAGGCTCCAGCTTCTATCTCCTCCTCTCCAGCCATCAAGCCATGACACTCACCCAGCTCTGCCTGAGCCAGGCCCACCCTTTGCAATCCATCTCACAGACAGCCCAGTGTGATCGTTCTGGAATGAAAATGGGACCAAGTTAATCTCCTGCCGGAAAATCCTGCAATAGCTCCATAATGGTTTTCATGTTTATTTATTAAAGTAGGTTGCCCTTCCCTTCAGTGACTTCTTAGGCAGAACCCCAGAATGGAAACCACATATTACCATATGTAATTGGTATGCCTATTTCATAAGTTTAAAAGTATGCTATAAATAAACATATTATAAAGTCAACCACTGAAAACAACACAGTTGTTTAGATGACCATAAATTTGAAACTAGCACAGTCTTACACTTTGGCATCCGGTTGATTTATTTTTGTTTGTTTTTGCACAGTATTAAGAAAGGCCTGATTCACTTTGAGAAGTAGTTGCACACGAGGAAAGGTTTTTTTGGGGTTTTTTGTTTAAAATTACAAAGCCTGCAATCCAGAGATGCTCTTCTATTAAACGGATCACAGAAGAAGCTTTACTGAGAGTTTGCTGCAGTAGATGTAGATGTTGGTGATCTCCAAGGTGCTGAAATGTCCAATGAACACATTTAAATACAATTGTTTAAAAAATAATTTGATTGCTGAACAGATTGCCGATGACATAAGAAAAAACTCCAGGGCCAGGGATTTAGCTCAGTGGTTCTGGCACTTGCTTGCATGTGCAAGGGCCCGGGTTCGATCGCCCGTAAACACATACCATAGTGGGCGTGGAGACACGCTCAGCAGCAATCAGCACCACATACCACGGTGCCGGGCGTGGTGGCTCAC